>JAODYC010000139.1:61462-72573 GCA_026262405.1 Curvularia hawaiiensis | reverse complement strand
TGCATGCATGCATGCATATATACATCGCTTACTCTGCCCCATTCGAAGTAGCAACGTCAGGGTTGGGATAGTACCACGCTGCGACAGCCACGATAACGTAAACAATCTGTTTGGCAGGAAAGAAAAAAATCTAATTAGCTAGAGTAAAAGGGAAGGGAAGTGGTGACAAAACTTACAATCAACATAGCGCCCTCGAGGTAATTAGACTCGCCGTCGCGTAAAAAGTTGCCGACAACGACAATAGATAGGACAAGCAGGACGATCATGAAGATTTCAAAGTTGAGATCCATGTTCTTGTCCATGGCCCAGCCGACAAGGACAACGAGCGGGGCGTTGAAAAGGGCCGTTTGGATTGAGGGGCCGATGCAGTGGAAGAGGGCAAAGTTCTGTGTTGTTTGTTTGTATTAGTACAGGGTCACTGGAAGGAATCATGTGTGATTATGTTGAAGGAGGAAAACAAGAGTTACACGTACGATCTGGCCGTCCCACGCTTCATCGATAGCGGTAAGGTGCTCTGCAGCCTTTTCGACAAGAGGCAGTAAGATAAGACCAAGGAACTGGTCGGGAACACCGGATTCGACCACGTCTTCGATGCGCTCGACGAGGAAGACAGCAAGTAGCGTCACAATAGCCAAGGAAAAGACAATGGCGATGAGGCATTCGGTCATGGTAAATTTGGGTTTGGCCATGTCTTCGTGGCGGTCGAGGTCGAGGTGCTCGTCTGCCTCTAGCACTTCGTCGAAGATGGAGTGCTGGGAGCGCGCGTTATAGAAGATGAAGCTATCGAAGGGTTAACAAAGAGCCCTTTTTTCTTCTTTGCGACAGGTTGTTCATCTTACATGCAAAAGGCGATGATGAGCAGGATAGATGTCACCTGACTAATCCTGAGGACATTGTGCTGCAGAATCTTTTCGGTGAACTCATGGTGCTTTGACGCCTTCTCCACAGCCGAGCCCTTGAGAGCCGAGTAGTATGCACTTGGAATGAGCAGACCAAAGCCAGCAACGAGCAGTAAGCCGCTGCCAACCTCACTGATGGCAGCGTGAAACTTTTGACTCATCTGTCTCAATCCTCCAACGAAGAAGCAGCTGTTTGATCCAGTGTCAGTATGACGCCATGTACTTAGCACAAACAGCTAGAGATAACGTACAGTCCAAGGCAGAGCAGCAAATTCGTAAGAATCGATCCCAGAATAGCAGCCTGGATGACAGGAATAAGGTTTCCTTGTTCCGACGACCCATGCTCAGAGTCATGTTTCGCAATGAGAATAATAAACAGAATAATCTCGACAATGGATCCAAACGCGGTCTCGATCAAGATGCCAGAAACCTTTGGCATTTTGCGAGCAAATTCCTGGCCAGCGAAACCAAGCAGATTGGCTACAGGCACCATGGCAATGTAGCTGGTTGCGAAAATGGCAAGGGAGAGGCCAGGGGCAGCAAAGTGCAGGACAATAGCGACGATAACGAATGGCCAGAGCAGGTTGGTCCATTTGGCGGCGTTGCTGCCAGAGCGCCATGAGACGTTGATGAAATGAGAGAGGTGGAAACCCTGGCGTCCGCTCTCGCCATCAGGATGGATATGCTGGGGGATGATGTTATGCACGGATCCTAGCAAGGGCGTCGATTCAGAGTGGCTGTGGTTGTTGCTGGTAAAGGTGTTGGTGTTGTTATTGCTGCTGCGGTGATGCTCGTACAGCACGCGCGACACGTTGTGCGATCTATCATGCCCATGATGATTGGAAGCCATGATGCCGAATTGGAGATGAGAGAGAGGGTTCCAGCTACCTGGGGGTCAAGTAGCGGGTACTAATAAGCTCGAGGTAGGGTATGGAGCGGAGAGCAGATGAGATGGGACGAGAGCTAGGAGCTGCATGTCTGTGTTGGCGGGGACGGCACAACGCGCAACCGCCCAGCCCGTGGCTAAGACTGCGCACAGGCAAAAACAGGGTGCCACCGCTTTTCTCAAACGCGATACTAGGTTTGACAGCACAGCAGTCGTAGTGACGGCTATTGGCTGGGCTACATGTTCCTGGGGATTTGGTGGGGTTGAGTTTGGATCCCCGCTTTGACTCGACTGTGTGTGTGCAGCACGATGAAGTTGATTGTCGAGATAGACGTCGCCCTGAGGAGCGCTCTTCTTTTTCTGAACATGCGACTTACTTTGGCGATCTCATACCAAAAAGTAAGGACTATACACGCATCAGACAACGTGGGGACGCGCCATAGGAGAATATAATCCCAGCCTCCTCTCGCCTGTCGATCTTGACTCCATTTGGCGTTTACATACTTCCTGAAAGCGTAAGAATATCCTGCATCTGGTAATGCCTGAACAGGATTCAATTGTTCCAGCAAAGATCTGCAGACGCGTACTGACTTTCATGACCAAATGAGAGTATTTAGTACCACTGACATTTTGGAACGACTTGCGCAGGCATTTGGTGTTGTTGTTGATATGCGGTAACGATCTAACCTGAAGCAGCACAATGGGACCTGAATGACGTAGATGATCGTCTCAAGTCTACCTGTTCTTCACCCAAATGACGAAAAACACTCCTTGGCAGGTACATCAGCAGACGAGAATTGCTTTGCAACTGAGCCTGACCATGTGCGACCAAGCAATAGTACATGAAACATGAACGTGGTCGATGATGAGCTTCAACAGGCTTATGACGTGAAAAGTTGGGGATGGGTCGACCAGTCCTTCTAATCCAGCACAGAGATACAACACGAATGCAAATCAAAGTTACATGTTGAAACAAAAGCACGAAAACTAACACTTCATTCCATGCATACAATCAACTACACAAGCAAAGCAGCGACCAAAAACGCCATCAACACCGTTATCCAAGCCGCACTCCTCATCTCCATCTGCACACCCGTACTCTTTGTATCCGTTATCCTGTGGCTTCCATTCATCGCCTTATCTGGCGCCACACAGACGACCTTTGTCTGCGCCTTGCCCATTTTCACATCCGCAACGACAAATGGTACGGGCTGTTTTGCGTAGAGCTCGTAATAGGTAAAGTTGTACTCTTTCGAGTCATACGGCAACGCCTGTTCAGCAAAGAGTGGATATGTTTTGTAGCCGCTTGGAAGACCCCAGTTCATGTGATCCGGGGGCGAGGAGAGGGCACACGTCGCTCCTGTTGTGTTGACCGCTGATGGTGTTAATATGCGGTTAGCACATGTTCTGTTGCTGGTGGATTTGGGCAAAGAAAGGACCTACCCCTCATGATGAAGCCGTTGAGCTTGCTAGCGCCACACGCGCTCTTGAAGTCGCTACTCTGGATGTTGAAAGAAGGGCAATCGAGCTCGGCTCTAGCCGAAGCAGACATATTCGAGAGCTGCCAGTTACGCTCTATGTAATCGATACACTGCTTGGACAGCACGCCAGAGCAGCCGTCGAGCTTGTCGCCCTCCTTAGCGTCAGGAATGGCATCGAACATGTACACACATGCTTGTGCGGTGTTGTTTTTGGCTGCGCTGATGTATCCTTGTCGCCATGCTGGGAAAGCTCCCGACTTGGTGGTCTCGTTGCGATAGTCACCCAGTGTGACAGATATGTAGAGATTGTTCGTTTGGACTGTACCAGAGGCGTTTACAGGTATTGCATAGCCATCTCCGCTGCCACATCCGTCAGATGAGCTCGTCATATTGGATATGTTAGTCATGTTCTGGGCGGTGGTTGATGCGATCAGGAGAAACAGTGCTGATAGCATAGTCTTGCGTAGAGCTGCCAAAAACATGATGTTTGATGGAAAATAAATTCAAATACCCAGTATCGTCGAGCTGCAAAGGTGCTATGATTCTGGGAGTCGTATGCATTATGGACGTTTAACCCTCTTATACCTTAGGGTTGTTACGTGGTGTTAGCGGGGTTTTCCAAAGTTGACGCAACTTTGTCTTTTCCGTCTCTAAATCCCATGCCTGTCTTGGCTTAGAACAATACGTTATGACTTATCAATTGATGCTGAGGGAATTCCGATGGCCTCCGCGTCATGCCGGGTAAGGCGGCCAGTGGTTGTTGTAGTGTCCGCCTTGCGAAGGAGCTTGATTTTAGCGTATTCATGTGCCACAGTAGCACCACCCAACAATGCAGTGGCTTTTTTCGAAATCTTAAGAGACCTTGTAATTTAAATAGGTGAACTGTTTCTACTTGTGGCCTCGAAGCTGTGGTTGTTGATTGTTGTGGTGTACGACGATTGGGGCCAGACGACGTACACGCTCCATGGTACTTCCGAAGATAAGCTTCGCCGGGAATGCGGATCATTGCTTAGCACTAGGTAGTACGACTAGAGTAGCCCAGAAAAGCGTCAAAGACTGACACAAAGCTCCAAGACTGCATATGCATGACTAGCACGGATTGTGTCATTGATACACGTACAGGTAAGATCCTGTTATACTGCTGTCCGTTGCGCTTTTTTCTCTACAATTATCTCTTAAATGAAGTTGAATGAGAGCAGTTTCTTAGTAAGAACGACGTCATTGCCATGGGGGATACTATAGTCATTCCCGAGAAGGTAAGAGAGCTAAGCGTGGAAATACGTCTTCACTTGGTAGCTGTAGTGGACAAAATTGGCCGAAAATGTCGTTGCTCATCATTGTCGAATCTCTAGACTTGTCGTTTCCCATCATTTCTGGCATTACTTTCCAGGAGCCTCTCAGCCTTTCTGTTAAACCAAATCTACCAATCGACTGCAGGTTCCAGGCATTCTGTGCCGATCCGATACTAAAACCGAGACGAAAGAGAGACTTAGCAATCATCGCTCATTGTGGCATCCGCATCTGCCACTCAGTGTAATAAATCTAAATTCTATCTCACAAAGCATCGATGAGATGATTGCTGTGCTACCTTAAACGTATGTCCAACAACACCGTGCGTACGATGTTGATATCCCCTCCTTGCAGAAGTGCAATCGACAGATAGCGAAAAGAACAATGTACGTCAGATCTTCTACAATCCATGATCGAAAGGTTATAATGTTTGTTAATTGTACTTTCGATGCTGGCTCCCAGCTGAAATAAGGCGTGTTTAAGAAAATTGAAATATCGGGGTTTCGCTAGATAGGATGACAAAAAAAAACATGTTTCATTCGTGCAATAAGTCACATCAGATACACGGGAGCCGAAGGGGTTCTCGAGGGTTGTTTGCAGGTCAAAGGACATCTCAAAGTCAAACATATGGATGCAGAAATCGCATACGCACACTTCCTCTCATATGCACAACGATCAAGTGCTATCATAATACTGGTTTGAGTATGTTTGGCGATTGAAATATGGAATGTTGAGTATACCTAGTATTATGCAATAGAAACATGCAAACAAAAAATGGTGATGATGCAAGAGGGGGTATAGACTATCTCAAATGTGTGTATAACAAGGCAAATGAGGGCATGTAGGCCCTCACGTGATGTGATGCAATGCAACATAACGCCCAAACGACCAAATCATGCAAGTGTGGGGTATCCTACGATGAGAATGCAAATGAAGCTTGGAATAAGACTCAGAACAGAAAGTTAGAACTTCACGCTCAATCGCGTGCAAGTCCAGAAAAGAAAAAGCAAATCAGGGCCAGCCCCGCATTTGCAGCTAGGAATGATCACACGACATGCAAAAGATATTCCATGTGGGACTGCAAGACAGAGGGTCGAGATGGGCATTCACCTACGCGAACGTCTAGATCGGCTGCTAGATTCTCCGTTACGATGACTGCGCCCAGATGATGTCTGCGAAGTGCTCATGCAGTCCCAGTTGAAAGGGATTTGAGACGTGGGAATGGCGACACCCTCGTATCGATGCAGTCTCGCATGCCTCGGCGGAGGAGATGGTTGTGCAAAAGCCTCCTGGCGCACTTCTTCGAGCGCTTGGTTTGTGGCCGCAAGGACGGCAAAGCGTCTATCCGGTACACGATGAGCAGTTGTGTTGGGCGTACGAGAGCGAGTCTGGCGCGAAGATGTAGTTGACTGCTCCTGCCGGCGGGGACGATGTTGGCGATGCTGAGACCGCGAAGACTCGGGGCTCGTCTGAGAAGTGGTGCTAGAGTGATAATGACGTGATGACCGATGGCTTCGCGGCGAAGAGTCTAGGGTCTGATAACTGCGAGACTCGCGCTTTGGTGTTCTCGGAGGAGAAGCCGCGAAGAAGGACCAGCCGCGAGAAGGCTCAGACCGGAGGTTCTTTTTCGATTTCGAGTGCCTTGGAGGATCGCGCTTTGCTCCGCGCCCGCGCAGAGTACCCTGCGACGATTGCGTAGGGTGCCGTCGCCGATGGTGTTGACTTCGGTGAGGTCGTGGATTTAGCAGAGTCTCTTGGGATGAATTGACGCTTTCAGGTGCAAATGAGACATGGTACGTGTGCGGGACCTCGAGATTCAAAGCCGAACGGTAGTGCTCGCGTCTTCGGTAGGCATCCTCGTACTGGTGCTGGGACTGCGAAGTATAATCATCCCTTTGCTTTTCGCGGCGAGGGGTACGTGGCGCTTGTTGCGTCGAGTCTCCAGATCTTCTTTTTCTGCTAGAGCCCTTGGAGCTGCGCTTTTCCGAGTATTCCTCAACGATTGGCCTTCCGTGTCCGCGAAGCGCGCTGTCCGCCGGCGCATCTCGCCTCTTCTTTTCTCCGGACGAGGACTTCGTCTTGGGCTTCTTGTTGGCGGGAAGGCCAAAGTTGAAAGACCAGCACATGGCGACCAGGACACAAGCGCTATATCGCTATGCGACTGGTATCTGAATAGAATACTGACGTTCAACAGAAGCAGTCGCAGCGTGCATATGGATGCCGAAGATCGGAACAGCCGAAGGAGCCAAGATGTGCACAAGGAGGGGTGCAAGGTGCTACTTAAGACAGACAAGGCAAACCAATGAATGTAATCAAGGAATATCTGCAGGCCAGACAAGAGATTGTTGAAGAGCAAAAGAAGTGGTTCGAGGATTATGATATCATGCGAAGACAAAGGGAGAGATCCGGGTCTGGCCAGAGCAAGCGCACCGCATCCGTGACATGGAGGCCGGAATCCAATAGAGCACATGGGCTCGAGCTAAATCAAGAAGGGACTTATTCACAGTGCCTGGCCTTGTTGGGTTTGCGCTCCAATCAGCAGGCGGCTCGGTTGATGGTGTGCGACGGAGAGGGTGATTCGCAAGTTAGCAAAGGGTGGCTTACTCGGCCACATGACACCTCGAGCTCCAGCTGATCGACTCATCTTTCCGGCACGCTGCAGCCGGCAGTCTGCTGTGGAATGGAGGGGAGAAGAGTGGAAACGGTGCCTGGGGATTGCCAGCGCGTCTTATACGGTGCAGCGACGTCTCTTGTGGTAGCTCGAGGGCGAGCGTGTGCTGTCTCTGGGCGTACCTGCATCGCAGCTACGTGGCACCTCTGCTGTACACAAGAAGGACGGGACGGTTGCGGGACGATCCTGGGTGCAGAGTTCGGTCATCTGGCGACGGCCCTAGTTGGCATAGAGGAGGGTGACGGACGTGCTAGCTGCATGGTGGTCGGAGACGGGGCGTACTGGCGGAGTGCTGATGGCCACCTGACCATACGCCGTCGTCGTAGGCTGGGTCCCTTATCGTTATCGTGTGAACGGCCGACGTCATTGGCTCGCCCGCCGGCCCTGCTCAACCTCCTCGAAGCTTGCGGCATCTCTCATCATCCGCGCCCCCCAAGGATTGCACGGCCGCGGGAGACGTGCAGGCCATGCATGTTCCTGCTTCTGACAACGCTAGCACAGACGTCGTTCGTGACGTCCTTCACCAAGCCCCCAAAGGGGCAGCCAATCACAGCCACAAGCCGCCTCGCTGCCACCAAGTCGACGGCGCTTAGAATGAATCGGCGCGCAGTTCGGGATAATGGGAGTCATCATCTCGCCGGCCGCCCCAACAATACGAGGACTGAGACAATGACGATGTCGGAGTACCCGAACACACCAGAGACTATAGGGCCGCAGAAGGGTGGTCAGCACTGGGGGATACGGCACGCCTGGATCCGAGTCGTGGGCGTACGTACTATGTACATAATCACGGTAGTAGTACGACTTGGCAGGGGTGCTTTGCGGTGATCGTCAGCCTCCGTATCACGGCGGCGTCGCACAACTTTGTGCTGGGTCATAAGTCAATCGGCGGTCCTGTTGTTCCTGTCGTGGTCGCTTCGTTCATCCAAGGCCGAGTCGAGAGACGCAAGCGGAAAGGGAACATCGGGCTTAACCAGGTCCAAAGCCGTATGTCCGAGCGGGGCACCGCATTCACCCCGCTGGCGTCATCTTGACACGGGCAAATCATGCTCGATATCAGACAATCCTCAAGAGACGCGCTGACCATCACACGACATTTGCACAGCCAGCTGGTACCATGCCTCTGATCGCACAGAACCCAAAAGACCGGGTCATCCTTGGGTTGATGACCTTTGGTACGCTTCTTCATTGCGTGCGTTTCATGTACGCTCAGTAACACTGCGTAGGCCCGGACGAGAGCAGCGGAGCGCGTGTAACAGAGTTTGACGACTTCACCAAATCTCTTGACTACTTCCAGGCACAGGGCTACAATGAAGTCGATACTGCACGCACCTATGTCGGCGGCAAACAAGAGGCATGGACGCGCCAGGCCGGATGGAAAGATCGCGGCCTTACCCTCGCCACAAAGGTGTATCCAGTCGAGGCTGGTGTCCACAAGGCTGACAACCTGAAAAAGTACTTTAGTACCAGTCTCCAAGAGCTCGGCGCAGATTGCGTGGACATCTTCTATCTGCATGCGCCAGATCATTCTGTACCTTTCGAAGAGACGCTCGGCGCAGTAAACGAGCTACATCAACAGGGCAAGTTTGTTAACCTGGGCCTATCAAACTACGCAGCATGGGAGGTTGCAGAGATCTACAACATCTGCAAGGAACGAGGATGGGTCAAGCCGACCATTTACCAGGCCATGTACAATGCCATCAGTAAGCAAGCCCTGGTTGACAAACAGCCCCTGCTGACCACCATCAGCTCGCGCCATTGAGCCAGAGCTTATCCCAGCATGTCGCAAGTATGGTATTGACATTGTCGTCTACAACCCCTTGGCGGGTGGTCTCTTTTCTGGCAAGATCAAGTCCAAGGACATCAAGCCGGATGAAGGTCGTTTCGGCACCAAAGCTGACGCGTTGGGCACTATGTATCGTAATCGTTACTTCAAGGACGCCACATTCCAAGCCCTCAAGATCGCCGAGGAAACAGCGCAGAAGCACAGCTTGTCGCTTGTCGAGATTGCACTAAGATGGTGTGTCCATCATTCTGAGCTCAAGACACGGGTTAAGGGCGGGAACGATGGTGTTATCATCGGAGTGAGCAGCATGAAGCAGTTGGAGGGCAATCTGGCGGATCTGGAAAAGGGTCCACTGCCAGACGAGGTTGTCAAGGCGTTGGATGAAGCCTGGATGGTCTGTAAGCCTACTGCACCGACGTATTTCCGATAAGTGGCTGTGCTTCCCATGTAGATGCCAAAACAACAAACTCACTTCTTTTATCTCACCACGCATGAACTTGGATCTGTGATGGATATGCACCCCCGTTATACGGCACAGGCGTTAGTGAAAGTCCCGAGTCATCGTTCCACGCTGATTCCGAGTTCACGTGCAGGCCAACTTGGCAGCTGCCTTGATGGGGAAGGCGCGACTAAAGAAGCCTCCGTTTTGTTCGAACCCTTGGAACCTCCGCCATTCCAACAAAACCAACCCCATACACAGCGAAAGGTCAGAGCTTATTCGCATTTGCCATGGTCTGGACATGATCCTCGAATCTTCAAAATTCGATTTTCATGGAATACTCCTAGGAGGAAGAGTAGGAGTAAGACGGGGCAGAGCTGGTGGGGAAAACCCGTTTGAAGAGGGCTGCGGATGATTCAGGCAGCTACATATCATCTTGAGTCTGGGCTTAAGTAGCTGACAGCCCGCGTCTGAAGGGACCAGCCCCAGCATCGTTTTCACTTTACACCGATTCAAGCAAATCACGGTAATCATGGCGCAAGACGAGTCAGACTCCAGCGCAGTACCGGCAAGCCATTCGGGCGCCCAGACAACGCCTGTAGCACCCGAGAGACGTATGAAAGACACTGACATCCGGGTTGAAATTTGCACGATAGATGATGCCCTGAAGATTGTATGTGAGAACACACGCATATGACTGCTCAACGCCTCGGAATCAATCCAGTTACTGACACAGCTTTCACAGGCAGAAGGACTCCGCGCGTGTTACTCCGAAGAAGCATGGGCAACGATGGAGCCAGCAGAGCTACGTCCTTCTGCGGCAGTCAGCATACAGCGCCTCGCAAAGCGCCTTGAGGCAATCCTCGCGCACGGGGAGTTCGTCTTCATCAAAGCCGTACTCGCCTCTACTGGCGAAATCATTGGCGCAGCATGTTGGGGCCGCCCCGATGCGAACAGCAGCCACGATCCCTTTCGCCGCAGTGCCCTCTCCTTCTACAACTGGCAAGCATCGCTAGGCTGGAGCGACGCCGAGGTCGATGGCATGTGGGAGAGTATCGCGGACAGCTGGCATGAGGGGCCAGCCAAAGACGACGAAGAGAGAGCGCAAATCATGAAAGGCGAGCCGCATTGGTACCTGGCGCTGCTCATTACGTGGCCCGATTTTCAGGGCCGTGGGGTTGCAAGACGGCTGCTGAACTGGGCCATTGAGCAGGCCGATGCGACGGAGCCATTTACGCCAATGTATCTCAAGTCGAGTGCCATGGCGAGGCGTGTGTACATGCACGTGGGGTTTGTACCTGTGGGGGAGAAGACTATGGTGAGGAGGGGGCCGGTGGGGGAGTCGACTGAGGCGAAGGCTGTGTCCTAGGTAGACCCGTCTTAGGTAGTTGTACTACTATATCATGATACCTAGTGTACATAAGCCGTATCATGTGCCTCAACACGTGACGGTGACGTCATCACGACTTGTCAGATGCGGGAAACAACAAAGACGGGCAGTGGTGATATGGCAAAGGCAGAAGTGGGATGGGGTGACGCGCTAGCCCAATCTGGCAAAGCGCACCGGCGCCAATTTCGTCGCGTCAGCCATGCCGGGGCCTCGCCTCGCCCAAACATGCCGGCCTCGTAGTGTAGCCACGAGCACCACCAGCACCACCA
>JAODYC010000139.1:39656-57618 GCA_026262405.1 Curvularia hawaiiensis | reverse complement strand
GAAGAAGAATGAGACGGCATCCAGGTCTGAGGTGGTATCCTTGGTAAAAACTGCGCATTCGCCCTGTCCGACACGGACCGTGTCAACCAGCACAAGCGAGTAGTTTTTGCTCTTCTTGTCTTGTGGCTTGCTGTTCTCCAGGTCAGAGAAACCGGTCTGGACAACAAGTGTCATACCGTCCTTGAGCACACGGGTGTTCTTGCCACTCAGAAGTAGTGAAGAGTCCTTGTTCTCGACACCAATACCATATCCGAGGTTCTTGGGGAAGTGCTTCTCCCATTCTGGCTTCTTTGACTTGAGCATTGCAAGCGCCTTGTTGTACACATCCTTGGCCACCACGCCATCGCGCAGAGACTTAATGACCAAGTCATGAATGGCTAACAGCAGCTTGTATGCATTCTCCTGCTCCTTGTTGGGTCCAACCATGTATGTGCGACCAACCATGGCACCGTATGTCTGGTAGCGCAGACCAAGGACAGAGATGATGACACCTGCATGCAGGTTGTTCTCGTCCGGCTCTGCTGCAAACTTCAGGTCGTACGAACCACCGCTCTGAATGGTGGGCTGCAGACACCAATCCAGTTGTAAAGAGTCGAATGACTTGGACACCTTCTGCTTCTCAAAGAACTTGGCATCGTCGATCTTGTTTGCGACCTTGTCGGCGAGGGCACGGTGGGAGATCTTCTTCTCGGAATCGAGGATGTCGGACATTTCTTCGACAAAGTAGTTGGTCATGAGGGCGCTCGAGGCTCGCGCAGCGTCGCGGATGGTTCTCAACTCCTTTTCATCCTTGACAGACAAGGCCGCGTTGGACAAGATAGAGGCCAGATCGACCTGGTCCTCATCCTTGAAACCAGCCTCGTCGAAGGCAGCTTTCCACTCGCTCGCGAAGGCATTATTGGCATTGTCCTTCTTCATCACAGCAACTTTCTTGCCGGCCTTTTTAATCGTGTCTATGCATGTCTGGAACTGCTTCTTGTTCTCCTCGGCATCCTTGCCTCGTACCAGAATCTCAAGAGGGACTTTTCCGCCTTTCAGCGGCTCGAGGTACGCAGCTGCATCGCCTGCATCAGCAAATGATTGTAGTTGAGGCAAACAAACACGACTTACCCTTCTTCTTGGTTGTGACGATCTGGACAAGTTCGGGGGTGATGACAAACAGCGTCGCAGGGAATTCATAGCCTAGCAACCACAGCTACCGGGCATGTTAGCTCGCCGTTTGCGAAATGTCAGCATGCGCCAGCTTACCTGAAAGGCTGCAGGCTTCTGGTAGATACCAGGCTCGCTCGCCTTGCCGACCAGCGTGGCGATTGAGCCAGCGCCCTGGAAAACCTGGTCGCCTGAGCGTTTGTCGGCCTTCCACTTGGTTACGAGGTTGTTGAGGCGCTCGTGAAAGAGCGCCTTGTCGATAACGATGTCGTCCGCCATGGTTGAAGGTGCGCAGAATGAAACCTCCAGAGATGATGGCGGGGACTAGACGGGAAGTGGTGGTGGAGGTGAGGGAGTGAGACGTCGCTGGGAAAAGTCGCGAAACCTGATGGCGACGACGACGCGAGGGCCTGCAACGCGCTGCCTAGGGCCCGTGCGCAACCTCTCAACTCCCGAAACGGTCTAGCTTACTTTACCTTCACTCTTCGCTGTATCCCGTCCAGAGCTAAACTGCGCCCCACATTCCGGACATGCAGATGCAAAATACTCGCCCGCGTTGCACTTGATCGCTCTTCGGTTTCGGTCTTGTTCCTGGCCATCTCGCCAATCACTTTACGTTCAGCCTGCATCTCTCAGGCACCACTAGCCCGCTTGTGACCCTCGCACGCGGAACGCCTTCACTTATATACCTACCTTGCCAACACCCCCACCTATGCGACTGTAACCCTCTCTTACCTCTCATGTTATGCAATGACGGCCGGCTCCAGTGTCCGCGCTGGAGTCTCTTCCCGCAGCGATGGCCCCAATGATGGTGCTCCCGACACCCCCCAGGCACCCAACAAGGCACCAGCGACGGGTGTGCAGGCCGCGGGTATGCGAGCCGTCGCTGCAAGAATGGTCGCCTTCTATTTCAGAGCACCTGTAAAGGCCTTTTTCAGGGGAAGAATCGATTATATGGGCTATGCTAGGGCCATCAACCCCCACGTCATGGCAGACGCAAAGTGGTCATGGAGAATGACTACTCCTGCTGTCCTTGCACACGCCATACGCACCGAGGGATGGGGCTTCATACCCAAGCAGGTCCTGCCGCCTCTCATGGCAAACACATGGTACGTAGAATCAACACCTAAGCCATACAGCGCCTAACACTATGTAGTATCGGCGCAGTTCTGTATACCGCATACCTTCATAGTCTCTCGGCCCTCCACGAGCCATCCTCATACCAGACCAAGCGCGTGTACCCTCCGCCACCACCGTCCGTGACTTTTACTGCTGGCTTCATTGGTGGAAGCATTCAATCAATAGTCGCTGCCCCGTTTGACGCACTCCAGACTCGCTTCCGCACCGCCGACATCCTCGAAGGCAAGCACAAGACCATGTGGCACTACGCAGGATACAAGCTGCGGTCGATTGGATTACAGGGTATCTTTGCTGGCTGGACCTTGAGCTTTTTCAAAGATGCCTTTGGTTCAGCAGTCTTCTTTGGCACCTTCGAGACAGTGAAAAGCCAAGCATATCTGGAATTTGTTTCGCGATACTACGGCAGCCGAACGCGCGACACACTTCTAGAAAACTCCATTCCCTATCCTCAAGAAGACCCTGATAATCGTCCAGTTATTCGACCGCATTACGTGCTAGAGCCCATGTTCTTGCTTCTAGCGGGTGTTTCAGCATCCATAACATCCCAGCTCATCCAACATCCTCTGACAGAAATCCAGGACGTCCACTATCGTCGACTTGAGGCTCTAGACTTTCAAGCACACCTGGACAACAAACCTTCCCATATAGTTCGCCGATACTACCATGCCTACGAGGAGACATTTGCGCAATGCAAGATGCTGGCCAAACGTGCCGGTGGCTGGCGAAACTACCTCTACCGCGACTTTTTCATGAGCACCATAAAACAAACGCCCAGTACAGCTGCCGGACTCATAGTCTTCGAAATCGTGCGACGGAAGTATTCATTTGAAAATGAGGAGGTCATGATCAACCATGAGGATGCACGTATTCTACTGTCATGAAGAGTATTTGCCTCTAGCACTGCGTGTCATCTTGCATGAGATACCCGACTAGAATTTTAGATTGATAGACTCGATGTATGTATTTTTACTTGGGCAAATCTCGCCTCGCAATACAGAAGCATTCTATAGAGTGTAAACATGACAGCCAAAGTCAAGGATATGGGAGCAAATACTTTAATCTGGATTAACAAACATTGAGCAGATCACAACAGAGATATTGAGGGGTTTAGTCAGCCCGTCTGGGTGGTCTAAACGTGACGCAATAATCAACCCTCGACCGATGCCAGCTCATCACCAAGCACGTGCATTGCCTGCATTAATCTCCAAAGAATAGCCCTGGATATTGGCTCTATTGGAAACACCATAGACAACATAGAAGTCTTGCGCTACATTGCCGGGCTCACACACTTGTCACAAACTTGAAGTAGTAGCTGATGCCCCTCAATTGGATCCGATTCAATTGCCGAAGTAGCTATGCCCGAACAGCTTCGATAGGGCTCCGTCATATATCTCACCAAAATTTGCCCACCTACCCCATTTCCATCTCTTTCCAAAAGTTGTTCTCAGATTCCCAACTACTATCATGACGACCGAGTCGCCAATCAAAATTGCAGTGCTCGACGACTACCACGGTATAGCCGCACAGCACTTCTCTCACATTGATTCATCGAAGGTTGAAATCACCGTCTTCAACGACACACTGCCTTCGTACTCGCATCCGAAAACTTCACATGCTGACCGTCAGGCTCTGATTGATCGACTGAAAGCATTTTCCGTCCTCTCAACCATGCGCGAGCGCACTGCCTTTCCGGGCGAATTGCTGCGCCAACTACCACATCTCAGGACCATTCTCGCAACAGGCGGGAAATTTGAATCCTGGGACTTAGAAACGATGAAAGAGTTGGGTATCAAAGTTTATGCTGCGCCTGGCAAGGGGAGGACGGATGGCAAGGGTAGCGGCCAGTCGTTGCGATCATTGCCAGTCAAGCAGGGTGGAGGGCATCCTACTACACAGCATGTTTGGGCACTTATTCTCGGGCTTGCGCGTAACATTGCTGCCGATGATGCGGTTGTGAAGGGTAAAGGCAGGCCTGCAGGTTGGCAGACTGAGCTTGCGATGGGCTTGCAGGGCAAGACACTAGGACTCGTTGGACTCGGTAGAATCGGAGCCCATGTCGCTAGGGTGGGAGTTTTGGCGTTCGGAATGAAGATCATGTGTTGGAGCACTAATTTGACGCAAGACAAAGCGGACAAGCTGGCAGAAGAGTGTGGTTTACCGGTCACTGGCGCAGGTATGCTTGACGAGAAAGAGAATACATTCAAGGTCGTCAGCAAAGAGGAACTTTTCAAGTCCGCCGATGTAGTATCGCTACACTACGTACTCAGCGATCGCTCAAGAGGTATAGTCGGCGCATGTGAACTAGCGTGGATGAAATCTTCTGCCTTGCTTATCAATACATCTCGTGGCCCCCTCGTTGACGAGGCAGCACTGCTGGATACTCTCCAAAATAGTAAGATTCGAGGCGCGGCGCTTGATGTTTTCGATATTGAGCCTCTTCCTGCTGATAGCCCGTGGCGCAATGTGGATTGGGACCAAAAGCAAACAAGTAGAGTGTTGTTAACGCCGCATATGGGATATGTAGAGGAGGGAACACTTACAACGTGGTACGAAGAGACGGCTGAAAATTTGGAAAGACTGATTCAGGGGAAAGAGTTGCTAAACCAGATAGTTTGATAGTGCGATGGAAATAGTAAGAAATTGCAACCAAAAGAACTTGAACCTAAACTAAGAATACAACAAAATCAAGAATAAAGCAAAGCCAAAAATCCTCATTTACCCCGGTGCCATAGCACTAAATAGTTTTCCGCCCACTCTTTTTCCTCAAAGTACGTTTCGCTCCCTCACTCTTCCTGGGCTGTTTGACCACAACCTTGTCCCTAGCCAACGGCTCGCACACTTGCCCAAGCGATTCCAACATCTCCGGTCTGAGCTCCCACTGGCCCGTTGCATTCTTCACATACGGCTGCTGCATCATCCATTCCTGCCATTTCCTTACTACCTTTACAGCATGGACCTCGTCCTCGCCAAACCACTCCCGGTGCGATGTCCCGCACCCCTCACATTTTCTCTTTTCACGGCATTCCTTCAGTTCCGTGTGTATCAATCTCTCCACGCGCCCCACATGCGGCATATCAATGCAGCTCCGATCGTCTTTGGAGAGGTAGCTGTGTGTTTTGCCACACTTTCTGTTCCACTCCTTCAGTCGTCTTTCGATGTTGTTTGTACGTCCTATCTTGAGTTTACCAAAGTAACGCTTATCCCAGAACATATAGATGAAACCAGGGTTGATTTCATTTGCAGTTATAGGCCTTTGAATTTCCATGAGGAGCGCGTCCGAGACTGATAGGCCTTTGGTGCGGTTCAGTTGGAAGGGTGTAAAATCGGCGAAAGAACATATTTGACCATTAGGCTTCGAGACGTTAGGGTCGGTGCTGAGTGATTTAGATGTATTTATGGGTGGTTTGCACGCCACAGGGCGCGGAGTGGCAAGAACAGTAGGTTCAAACGCCCGGCGTACCCACGGTATGTGGTCTCTTGAAGTGTTGGGGCTTGTTATAGCATCGAGCCACTGATCGAGAGCCCGTTGGTCCATCTTGGACATAAATTTGGAACCGAAAAGGTAATCTCGCAGATTTTCTATTCTTGATCCACCTTTGATTTCATTGAGCACAACATTTTTATGTGTGCCACACATGGAGCTGCGCACAAGTCTTTCGATGTCATGAATCATGGCGTCGTAATCTTTCTTAACTCTGTATCTTGCAAAATTTCCAGCGATAGCAAGAGCATCATGCAAGGATCCTCCTGGGCGTTTGCCGCATTGTGCATAGGATCTGGATGTTACTGATCCTATGCATCCACTCGAAACAGCACCTAGTCTCTTGTACAGGTCGAGTGGTATTATCAGCTCCAGGAAGGAGGGGAGCTTAGAACTAGACACTAAGGCTTCTGCCACGATTCTGGGAGCGTCACTTGCTTGTGTAGGACTTTTGGATTCGGAAAGTGGGATCACTTTGTTAGTCTTGGAGCGGGTTCGAGAACTGATAGGCTGTGCTTCATCAAGTGAGAATACGAAGGACGGCTCCTTGCTGTACTTTAATTGACCAGCAGTAGCATTAGATTCGGAAACTGTGACACTTGCATTAGGCCTCTTTCTTAGTAACTAAAGGTAAATGTGACACACTTTTTTCAAGCTCCAGAGTATAGTTGCGAAAAAGTTTCCTCGGGGGGTATGCATCTTTTACTGGCGTAGGGCTGTTCACAGCAGTGGACCCTATAACATCATCGAAGTAACTGTCCGGTAACTCTTTGACTGCTAGCTTGGAACTATTCCGTCGTCCCAACGACGGGCTAGGGGGTGTTAGTGGCGTTAAAGGTGTCCGTGTCTGACCTGGAGAAGGGGTATCGGATAAGCGAGGAGGCGTCTCGGGAAAATCCCATGCACCTGGAGAAGAAGTAGCCGATGAGAACCTATCACAAGTTTTCACTGTCGAAGAAGACCATGATAGATCTTTTGGGGCCAATAAGGCCGCAAAGTTTGGCCCTCTCTTACCGGGCAATGGATCCAGTGCAAGAGTAGTCTCTTGTGGTGGCACCGGAGTCCCAGCGCTAGTTTCTATTGTAAAGAGATTGAAAGAATCTCTCAATAGAGAAGGGTATTTGTTGAGGGATGGCTGAGCTTTTCTACGTTTGCTTGTAACTTTGGTGTCGCCATGAGTGTTATCCAAAATGACGTTGGATCCACTCGTGCTCAGGGGCTTCCGGGCATTTTCAGATGATCTGAGAGCCATATCGTTTATGGAAAGGATGTACAAAACTTTGTAACTGAAAGATTGGAGTAGGGGATCAGAAGAATAAGAATATTCTGCTGCTCATAATCCACTGGAGTACGCGATATTTATACCACAGAACCTATCTACAGGAAGTTTCTCTGAAACATCACAGTACCGCCGTCCCCCACGAACGCTTGGTATTGCAGTCTGATGATTGGTAAGATCGAACCATGTGTAAAGGGCGAGGGCTGAGCACATATCCAGTAGAACGCCACAGTAGCACAATTGACACGTAGCATCACTCATGAAACGACTAAGTTCGTGTATGTCTGAGTACAGGGATCCACAGATTGCAGTCATGTGGGGTTGCATGAGCTGCGCCGCAGAGCCGCATGACTTCTACTAAGTGGCCTGCAGGAGGTCGTAATGCCTGAGGAAGTAACGCGTCAAGTTCTTACCAAACCAAAGTTCAGCGACAAATGAACTCCAACATACGGTGTCTCGTCATTTGGAGATTTGTAATTGACGTCCGTCACTCTACAAAGCATACACAGCGTTGCCTAGGTTGCATGCTGTCTGTTCAATTTCCTGTCACGATACGCTACTACTTACATGAGGCCTACCTACGTACAATAGCCATCTCATTTTAAATCCCACGTGGCATATGTTTGGCATCCTACCGAGTATCGACGCGCTTGATTTCGATAGGAGGTCGTTTCAAACACGATCCTCCACGCCACGTGGGTGTGGAGTTTTCGCTTTGTTCACCCCACCTAGCATTAACCTTTCTTGGTGAGCTTTCCCCAGATTCTGAAGCCGCCAGTGGGCCGTCCCGATGGTTTCCGCGGCTACTGATATCTGCACCTACTATAGCCATCGAAGAAGCTAAGGCGGTTGAAGTACGAAAGGTTCGGATAGCACAAACAGGGTTACACGAGCGCAGACCAACCTCCAGCGCAAAGCAAGATAGCCTTTGCATGTGCAAGGCTGCAAAGGATATGCGAAAGATGTTCCTGAGCTCGTAGGCGGTATGCACCAAAGAGGGTTTGTCGCCGAAATTGGAGCACAGATGTTTCAGGAGACGCGCGTGCACAGCGATCCAGCAACCCCACGCGGATGAGTCGGCACCTAGCCTTAGGCGTTTGAATGACCAGCCATCACTCTGGATGAGAGATCGTTGAATTGAACAACATTAGTTCAGCATAGAAAGTGATGTCAATCAATGTGTATGAGCGAATTTAGGTTGACTGTTGTATTGAGTGTTAGCTATGTAATGTGCTATTTGCCTAATTAAGGTTGTGCGGAAATAGTCGCCGTCGGCGAAGGCTGAACATCTCCTATCTCCTCCTGCAAAAGCTAGGACCTACGACATGCGTGGGATTAGGACCAACTTCTCGTTTCATGAATGCAAGGCTGCGACAAGCGCACACTTTTGGGTGGTTGTCCGTTCATGCAGTAGAACGCTGCCTTTTTGTGTTGCAATGGCACTGCCTTCGAGTGGCTCCAAGTCTCAGTATGTCTGGCGATGAAATGCAAAGAGTTACTATCGTGTCTTTTTTGCGTTATCAGAAGGCTTTTCGCGGTTACATTACTGTTCTTGGACTACCCTGTCACAATCTCATCTCACCCAATCTCTTACTGTGGTTCTCTTGGCTCTCTTTGTACACAGAGATTGTCTCAAAAGTATCCAGAGAAGAAGTGCAAGTACTCTTCTCACCACTGATCCAAAAGTTCTTGGCTGAAAACCATCTGAGGAAACAGTCTTTCAGTTGAAACTCCATGCAGAAGATGTCCAACACTTAGTCAAGCTTAATTGAATTTCTTTATCGTGATCCGTTGATCAGCTCATGGATCAGCCGCTGGAGTATGTGAATTCTCCAAGACTGACGATTCTTTAAGTTTCCTAGAAACAATCTTGCTGTCCGTGACTAATGTATCTTCAATGTCAATATCACATCCTTCCCCGCTCTATACTCCATTCTGGTCCCTTAAGCAACTCTTCTGTTTGGAAATTTAGCCTGCTTAATATTTTTGCATCCTATTCCAAGCTGCTCACCAGTGATCGATGTTGTAACGTTCAGTGATATTTTTACTTCTGCGACTGAATATCTGAATAGCTCTTTTGGAGCGGAGCTTGTCAGCGGCGCTGAAGACGAGTATTTCTTGAGCGCTAGCTATTATGGCTACTCTGACTGCTCTCTTTTTAGCTGAGAACCACAACTCAATCCTCTCTATGTATTTGGCGTCTATCACGTGATCTAGTGCCAGCTACAGAAATAAATTCCTAGATTGAATGAACAAAAGCGGAGATTTTTTAAATTTAAACAAACCCTTTTTCAGCCTTTAGAGAAGACTTAATAGGCCATCTGCATGTGCAGCAAAAGCTGCATCCAAGAACAGCTAAGTTGAACCGCTATGAAAGGTCTGAAACCATTTGAACGTATCTTACCCCGCCCCCGATCCATGCTGGTCCGCCCAGCCGAAAGACAATGCGCTTCTTCTTGACGTGAGCTCTGTTGCAGATGCCCGCAAGCCTGGTTATTCTAGTGGATTAGCCTAAGGACCAGCCAGGCCGTGTGATTGATGGGGCCGAAATGTAGTTTCCGCCTAGCCTCTCGAGGCTTTCACAATACTGCAGCCCAAAGAATGCCTTAAGCCACAACTTACTCTCCACATGCTCAGATCTGTCCAGCATTTTCCGTAAACGATGGTCAGCAGCGAACTTCGCTTGCTTGCGCTCAGCAGTAGCTGCTTAGGTGGCCTATTCGAGCTGATGATCTCAAGAACCGCCTTCGGTCTTGAACGCGTGCTCTCTGCTTTGTATTACATACACAGGATGAGCTTCACAGCAACTTAGCTCCGAGGCTAGACAATCGCAGGTTCCAAGCCAACTGCCTTAGACCTTCTAGCCATGCAGATGAGCCATGCCAAGGAAATTCATTAGCATGCCGTAAGACAAGTACCGATATCGAAGCCAGAACTGTAAGCTGTGTAGACACGTTGAGCAGTTTTGGTAGGGGGCTAAACCAGCTTCCAGCCACGTTACCAGCCGTCTCAGATGGGCTGCATGTATCCAAGCTCAACCATGCAGTCAGTAGCAGCAAGTCAATCGGTGAACGCCTTGTTTCCAACGTACAGGAGGCCTGAGATTACTACTGCGGGCGCTAGAATGGTTACAGCAAAACCCGTGTTAAGCGAAGTACTTAGGAGTGAGCAAGATGACGGAGGAGCGACATGCGTCAGGCGCAAAGTACAGATGTATGAATGTGTTACTACGAGCACACTGATACCAGCCCTTACACTTGACGACCTAGTGCTTGACCCACCAAACATATTTGTACCGTCGAAACTAATTTTGCTCTTGCTATCGCTGTTGCAACAAATTTCTAGGCTCAAGCTAGGAACTAAAGATATTCAAATTTTCTAAAGTGGTAATTTCCAAACATGATCATACTTTTCATATCAGTTTACAATACGGAGTAGTCAACTGCATGTCGAACAATCAGCGTTTTCTCAACGCAAATGTACGTTTCAGTAGAGAGACGCTGCACCCATGCATCAGTGAACCAATCAAAATGCTTCATTGCGGCCCCCAAATGACTGAAGCGGCAGATAGTCCGGAATATCGAGCGCATGACTTGCCCCACCAATGGAGACTTGGAATTTCGGCCCCCAATTACAAGAATAGAAAATCTTACGCTCCAGGCCTCCTATTGCAACCGATCGTTCGAATGGCCTGTGGGGCGCATCTCTGGTCGAGCTAAACATCAGTCAGCCGTAAGGCTGAAATGTATCTAGTGAAGCCCTTATAAATGTCACGCATCCGATTTTCGAAGTGAAAACCAGTATAACTTTTCGAGTGCTATTAAATGTCGTAGTGAGCGCACACACAAACACCTCTCCCTCCTACCAGACTCTGGTCTCCTGTTATTCGCCCTACTCCTATATTTCCTGAAGCAACATGGAGACTATGGCTGCGAAACAAAGTTCGGCCACTGATCTTGGTCGGCTTTGGACTCAAGCCATAAATGACTACAATGCGCGAACCGGTGAAGACCTTTCATCCATGAGCGCACAAAGCATAGAGGGAGCAATGAACAGCCTTGACGAGAGCATGCACAGATTCAAAGGGTTTCGCGACGACGGCAGTAAGATGTCCAAGTTCCGGTCGGCTATAGGCAACTCTCTTGGGGATATGCAGAAATGCATAGACGGTATTGCTGCGATTGGATCAGCCGCAGGTGCATTTCCACCAGCAATGCCGGTAGGACTTGTATTCACAGCCGCGAGTCGTTTAATATCTGTAAGTGTCATTGAATTCTGAAGATATCGTCACTCAACATCAGCAGGCTTTTGCAGGCGTGAAGGCTGATTACGACCGTGTTGAATCCTTCTTTGAGTATTCGGCTCGGTTCTTTGGGCGGCTTGCCATTCTCGAGCAAAGGGCAGAGTCTGGGCCACTCGCTATTGCCATCGTTCGAGTGTTCTCCATGCAGCTCTCAGTATGCGGCAGGGTGAGATATCTCATCAAAAAGAAACGTTTTTGTAAGAATTGTACTCTGTATAGCAGAACGTGCTGATTGTCCGTAGCACAATGGCTCAATGCGCTCTGGAATATGGAAGACCAAGAGTTGCTGGCTGCATACGCTGCCATGCAAGCCTCGATAGAGGAGCTCGACCAAACCGTTGGTTATGAGACTTACAGTTCCATCAGGACTGTTCAGGATGAGGTAAAAGAGGGAAACGATATGCTCAATGCAGTACAAGAAGACACATCCGCCAACGCTGCTAAACTAGACGAACTGGATGCGAAGCTGCAATCGTTTCGTCAAAATCTTGGCCAAGATGTGCAGCAGCTGTACATGAGCAGTCTGAAATTGGAAGTGGTGATTAACGAAGGATTTATCGCAGTCCAAACCAAGCAGAATGAGAGCCACGCTATACTCCTTGAGCTCCAAAAGTCGATGGCAGAAAAATGGGGAAAAACATCAGAGCAAGAGGGGAAGGAGAAGAAGAAGCAAGGTGGGAAAACAAAGGGCGATGGTGGCGATGGCAAATTCCAAGCTTTGCGAGAAATCAAAAAGTTCTTCACTGAAAACGAGAAAATATTCCCTTCCTGGGCTGACGCTCACCGGGAGAACATGGCTCAACATGAAGACATGCGCGACTCTCGAGTGGATCATACGGCCAAGTGGCTCAGCGAGCATTCTCACTTCAAAACCTGGACAGAAGGCGGACATCGCTTGTTATGGCTAAAAGGCGACGAGGGCATGGGCAAATCCTTTCTAGCCTACTCAGCGGTGCAAAATCTGCGCACAGCCCAGGATGAGCAGAATTGCTGTGCATATTTTTACTTCAAGGAGGAACACCCATACTCGCAGTCGGTGCAAAACGCGTTCGCATCTGCTGCACTCCAGATTGCCGAATCAAACAACAAGTATGCCGAACAAGTGGCAGCAAACATCAGAGAAGACGCTGGAAAATCATCCGAGGTCTCTACTTGGGAAAGAGTCTTCTTTTCCATGTTTCCGAGCAGGGAAAAGTCGGGCGGTCGCCTATTCCTGGTTTTCGATGGACTTGACGAAGCCCATATTCAACAGGGTGGCATTATGACACAATTCCTATCCGATTTGAGGCTCGACGATTCGAATGTTTCAGTACTTGTAACCAGCAGGCCAGAAGAGAAGCCCGTTCTGCAACTCTTTGATCCTCCAGTGATCGAGGTTACGAAGGAGGTAATGAAACCAGACATCAAGGCACTTGTAAAGAGTCGTCTTCATACGCTGCCGCGTGTGCGGAAGTTCAGCCACGCTGTCAAGAGAGCAGTTGCCCGGAAGGTCGTTAAGCAAGCCGACAGCATGCTTTACGTCGAGCACGTGCTCCGGAGATTTTCCTACATTGGCCGAGAGCGAGCAGTATTGGAAGAATTGGAGAAGATGCCTGCTTCTCTACACGATCTTTACAAGCTTCTTCTCGAAGAATGCCGTCGCAACCGTTCAGATGCGCAGTATCAAGCGTTGAAGAAACTCTTCGCATGGTTGGCCTTTTCCAAGCGATCGCTAAGCTTAGCTGAAGCCTCAAACTTAGTGCAACTGACGCTCTCTGATGAGTCCTTTGACATCGAGGAAGAGATAATTGGGCGCTCATCGCGCATACTTGAACTCACGCAGAGCCGACAGATTGAGGAAGACACCAAAGATGACGACAAAGATGATGACGAAAACGATGAAGCCAAGGACGACACTATTCTTGAACTCGAGTATCGAAACTCTCCTCTTTCATTCCAAGATCGTTCTCTGAGGCAATACTTCAAGAGTGTTAGTGTTGAGGCTGATGGTGCTACGGAGTTCCGAACGCCAGCTGCAGCTGCGCACTTGACGATTCTTCAAATGTGTGGAGACATTATGATAAAAGCTTCCGAAGATCCAGAAGACCATGAACACGCGACCTACGAACTCTCCCTTTACGCAACTCGATATTGGTACGAGCATCTCAAGGAGATGGACGTGGACCAAGCGACAGAAGAGACAGTTGTGCAGGTGGTGACTCTGTTGCACAATGTCACACAGAACAAAAACAACATCGCGAAGTTGTTCGAACTTCGAGCCAGGCATACAGATATATACCCTGAACGAACAGATGACACTTCTCCCGCCTGGTATGACGCTCTTTTGGTTTGGACAGCCAAAGCGTCGTCTGTTGCACACGAACAACTGAATAGCGAGGTCAAGGAATGGGCACTTGCTGTCAACAAGGAGAATGTTCTGATTCCGTTAGCAAAGGGCCATGTCCAAAACTGGTTGAATGGCACAGAGGAATGGTGGATATCCGAGTTTTTTCTTTATGTCACACATGTTCTAACCTTGGTAAGCACTACATGTCTCACTATGAGAAGGTACTGATTAGATATAGGCGAACCGATTGGAAGAGAATGAAGAGGAGCCACTCAAGGTCATTCAGCAAGTCACTACACAGTTCGATATTCCGCTCGAAGACTACAAGACTCTGAGAGCAATCGGTTCGACACTTTGTAAGCATGGTTCTCGGTGCGATGATGAAGAACGCCGGAAGGCAATCATCACCGAAGGCATCCCGTACCTAAAGCAGGCTGTGGAGCGCATGGAATGCGACACTGCAGAGAAAATCGCAACACTTCAGCTTCTTGCACCATGGTACTGGTGGATTGAGGAGTATCCCGAGGCCATCAAGTATTTTAATCAAGCGTACGCTTTGCTGCCAGATCCGGAGTCAGAGGATCTGACCAAAGAGAAACAGAAAGAGTTCAGCACTCTCCGACTGCAACTACTAATTTCCAAAGCCCGTACGTACTATCCAGAGATGGAGGAGCCCGAGGAATCCTTAAAAATGTGGAATGAGGCCAGGAAATTTTCTGGTGAGGAACCGCTGCCGGGTACCAACCTCGATGACATTACAATCCTGTTCAAAGACCAAAACGATCCCGACGGAACCAGACTTATGAGTGAACTGAAGTCCTGGTCCCAGAAAGAACGGAACAGTTGGTTCACGTATTGTTTCGAGGACATGGTTGATTCAGCGGCAGAGACGCGTATGCAAAGAGCGGCAAAGCTAGCTGGGGAGACCGAGACACTCCTGGAGTGGCTGTACGCCCTGGCTAGGACTCTTTCCGAGGACAGTTACTTCTTGTTCAATATTCGATCAGCGATTGCGAACCTTTACTATCCGGTGATGGGCGACACCCAAAAGGGAAAAGCACTTCGTCAAGAAATCCTGGCCACGAACCCAAAACCTGAATTATGGGAAGAAGAAACAATGCATGAGAAAAAGACACAGGAACGAATGAAGCTCGCAGAGATACTCTTCAAGGAATTCCAAGACTCTGCGGATCCAGCGAAGAAGGAAGAAATCGTCGAAACTCTGAGGCTTCTACCGAATGTCCATAGCGACGACGCTTTCCAAGAATCTCATGTGAGCATGCTCCTCGCGAATATGCTGCGGATTATGGGCCCCGCCAAAGAGTTCCAGAAGCATATGAATGAACTGTTCGATTGTTGCATCGCTGGACTGGAAGACAGCGTGTCTTGGAACGACTCTTCAAGTCTACGGCTACTCTCCAAAGTGTTGGCCTCATTGGATGGTTTAGAAAGAGATGCCCGAATCGCATGCGCTGCACAGTTTGCTATCTTGGATCGCAACATATTTTACCAAGATAGTGAGACTGAGGATTCGGAAACTTCATCGGACAAAGACAGTACCGAAGCTGATGCGGGGCACAAGGCTGAAGAGGAACCAGAAACCACAAAGGAGACTACTGAAGCCGAGAAAGCAGATGGTGAGTCGGACGCTGTGGAAACCACTCTTTCCGACAAGGCAGCTGGTCAAAGGCGAGACTCTGCGGAGGTCGCCGCAGTTCCAGAGTCGATAGCAGCAGTTCAGGTATCGACTGAAGAAGAGCCAAAAGCCATAGAAACACAGCCAGCGCTCACTACAGAAGTATCAGAATCGACTGAAGCACAGCCGGAGCCTACTGAAAAGCAATCAGAACCTACCACGGAAGAACCAGACGAGCTTGATGAAGACGTTACTGGAAACGGAATCTACTGCGATGGTGGCTGTGGCACGGAGATCAGCAAATGGATTCAACCAATGTATTACTGCTTGGTCTGCGTCAACTGCGATCTATGCGAAGAATGCTATGGCAAACGTCAAGCTCAGACACGTGGCGAGATCGAAGAACCGTGGCTTAGTTTCTGTGGTCGCGATCACCGCTATATCAAGTCTCCGATGAAGGGTTGGAAGGGCATCAAGAATGGCATGATTCGAATTGAGGGCGAAGAAGAATTTGCGGTCAAGGACTGGCTTAAGGGCTTGAAGGAGGAGCGCTGGCCAAAGGCTTGGAATACGTTCTGGACAAGACAGGGCGGTTTGAAGGATATTGGGCTGGATGATTAGCTGATGTAGTAACGTTGAGTGGTTGCTGAGTTCTGTACATGAAAGCACGTTCCGATTTTAGCGTTCCATTATCATATTCACTTCCTGGTGAGACAAAAGGTTGGACATGTGACTTGAATGAACTGGTGACTGGATTGTATTAGGAACTTCTGATCAATATAAGAATCGGCAAAAGAGAACCCTCTGGAAAGATTACTATAAGCATCACGGCTCGTCAATCTAAGTAGTAGTCGTGATTGTCCCTCATGTGTTCCCTGAACTTATCCCGTCTGTGGAAAGCTATGCCCCCATTAAGTTCGGAGTGTTCGCAGCTGGGAATATGGCACCAGAAGCTTGGTTTGTGTGGGTCATGTTTTGCTCGATAGTGACGATTGAATTCAGCTTGACGGCCAAAGGTTGTGCCGGTGCATGAGTTCTGAACACATGCGTGTCGACCATTTGCAAAGATGACCCCTATTATGGGGCCATCTTGTCCGAGATGGATGCTTCCAACCTGAATGGGTCTCGGCTGGTATTGGTCCTGATTCTCAGCCAACATGCTCCGTGGGTTTTCTGGATGGTGGTGATCCCAGGATTGATTTGGAGTAGGAGGAACGGGGAGCGGTGTGCTTTGTGCCATTACAGGGCCATAGGGGGGGAGGTAATTGTTTGATGCGTGATCGAACTCAAGAGGTTGGCTGCATCTTATTTGAGTAGAGAGACTTTCATCAATGGTGGGGAGATTGACCTGAACATAGCAGCAGGCGTCCCATTCAATGTGGTTGCGGTGTCACGCGCATGGGTCGTATGGACCTGCCACGGATGCTGGAGTGGTGATGGCCGCTGTAGAGCCGTCAAAGCCGTAAAATATTGCTCAACCCCCGTTAGACCACCGCGATTCCCGGCATCTGAGGTAACAAACTGAGCCAATCGATGTGCTAAAACCATAAGTTAGATTAAACAAATTCAACTGGCAACTAACAAAGACTTACATTGTTCAGTGATGTCACCGGCGGGTTGAAGAGTCATGTTTGATTGTCCAGCTCCAGTTTCTTCGATAGCTGAACACTATTGTTAGCCTTTTGTAAAGATGTACAACTGGCAATATCTTCAAAACTCACTGTAGGCACCGCTTGGGACTTCTACCTTGCCACTTTCTTGAGCGTCATGACGCAGAAAAGTCCATTCAGAAGGGCTCATGGTCCAGGAAGTCGAGTATCGATACGGGGGGAGCAGGTCACGTCTGAGGAGAGTGGCTTTGCTTGCAACCTCTGGAGTTCTTCACTGGGTGTACTAGTAAAGTGCGAAGGAGATCGGTACTTGTAGAAACGACTTTACAGCAACTCGACACCTCAGAACACTAAATACGTTGCCCGCACATTCTGTGGCGTTGTGCCTGGACAGAAGTCAGGGCTAAATACTATCAAAGGGCAAGAGTTGAGGGCAACAATGCAAACGTTATGGAGCCTTACTTCCTGGTCAATTCGTAGACTATTTCCATTTTCCTGGACGTGGGCCCGCTAGTCGCTGTACTACGACGTAGTCCGTTGCGGGCGCGTACGAGCTAGCAGCGGCGTTCTCAGGAGGTCATTCGCGGATTCGAGGTCTAAGTGACGAATTAGCCCGCTCGCTACTGCTAGCTCGTCGCTCTACGTTCCACGTCAAGCTGGTCCGTGGGAGGCCTACAGCCGTTGGAGTATCCCTGACTCTACGGATGGTACGTAGCACTCAGTAAACAAGGTTTGTTGCAAGGTTGTTGTGAGCCCTAGAAAACTCCGGGTTTGTTCTTTTCTTTCACTTTACCCATTCATCGCGGTTTCCTCACCCTGAACCGTGCTCGCATCATAACGCACGGCTCAGTCTCTCTGGTCAGCTCAAGGCTTTCGATCCGCTAGACGGATGTGCCGTCTGCTAGCCTCTTAGACTCCCACAACATCAGCAGCCAGTCGTGTCATAAAGGACGGTCTACTGTGCATATTCGGACAGAGAAAAAGAGAGTCGAAAGAAAACCATATCTCTCTCTATCTCTCACACACATATATATATAT
>JAODYC010000139.1:0-38896 GCA_026262405.1 Curvularia hawaiiensis | reverse complement strand
CACCCATTTGCCAGCCTAGACAAGACCAAGCCGCACCTTGAACACCCGCATAGTTAGAGTGTTCGTGTATGTTTTGAGAAATCAAAAATTATCGCTACTTGATCTGATCAACTGAGTTGGTATCGACGAGGAAATGCCACAAGCGCCTACGTGCAATATACTTCGTAAAGAGTGTCGCATGTGATTGCCGGATGTGATGGGATGTAAAGTGGAGCGTGGAATCTCCACGACACGGCGCGTATTAACCTGACACAGACCGGGGCGGCGCGGGTACGTAGATCGTCCGACTCCGGCACCCCAGCTCCAGCTGTGTTTGCACTGGATGCTTCCATGAGGCTGAAAATAGCTCATTGGTCGTCGTGAACAGTACGGAGTAGCGCAGCTACTAATAGCAACCCGTCGCATGTACCATAAACGTTGTCTGACCGTCAAGTTGGGCAGCAACAGCCATGGATCGGAAGCATGTCCGGTCGAAACAGCTCAGGGCAACCGTCTAGTACACTTGATATGCGGATTGCGTACCATTCGGGCAAGTAATGGCTGGAGCCCAAAATAGCTTTTCAAGTCAGGTATGTGCGCTTTTCTAGCCAGTGTTGGCAGCCAGTCATCGCAATACTATTGACAGACAACGAAGCTGGGGCATCATCTCATGTTGGAGAGCAGCGATACACGTGTAGACTCGAACTCACGTGAGCAACGCGCAACTGCGAAGCATGCGCACGCCAGTGCTACCGATAGGGCCTGTTGCTAGCCAAAACAGGTCAACTTCACCCTTGTCGCTCACGTGTGATCGGGGATCGCCTGCCGTAGCGGCAGAGGTCGTCTACGCGAGCTTAGGTTCCTTATCAGACTACATACCTATGGATTCATGAATACATATCACGGCGGTACTTATAGAAACTGTGACCAATGAGAGGGAGCAATCATGCGCAAGGGTTGGGTCTAACAGATATCCATTTGGACCTCGACCACGATGCAGACATGTTGGAGCAGGGAGATACTGTTCGCTGGAGCAAGGGCGTAGATACAGTTGGAACCTAGATTCGATGGTTTCATTAGGGGATACAAGTCGGAACACAGCAGATATGGCTACATTTAAGTGATGCCTTAGAAGTCCCTTTACTTGTCATATATCGCTTCAAGATTTGGAAGCAACCCACTTGCGCGCTAATATTGAACCACTTGGTCATATTGACGGCACGGTATGCATATTGACACCAAAATATTCGCGATAGGAATACCAAGATTCCGAGGAGAGGGTAGTTCAGCGTCAGCATTGTCTAGCTTTGGACAGTATGAGGACCTCACCAGACTCAGTACAGGACGTCATTATAGTCGCAAGAAGTGAATAGAGATGATGGGGTTTCTTGATGAGCTGAAGGCTCGTAGGTCCAAAGATCATACACACAGGCCTTAGTGAACTGCGCTGCGTTGCGCTTATACCTTCCAAACATATACAAAGGATAGCGGGTCACCTTTTTCTCTTTCTCTACTCCGCGCACATCCTGGTTCGATGGCTTTGAGTCTGGCTAGGATCGATATCATAAAGTCCGGCGATACTCATTATTCAGTCACTTTAGCTAGCTAATATCTCCTAATTAGCCAGACGAATTTGCTATCTGCTAATCTGCTAAACTCCTGCGACTTTGGCAACCAGTCACGTCACGAATGAATGCTTACTGTGCATCTTCGGACAAAGTAAGGGGCAAGTGAAGAGAAAGATATTACATTTTAACCGTTATGCAAGGGGGCAGAAAGGGCGATTTCAAATTAGCCAGTTTTCATCCGTGACGAAGTGCTGAGACTGCAGTAGCTGGTGTCAGAGTCGCTTCCAAGCGACTCCACGCTCGTATAGGTACTCAATCGTCGAGCCGTCATTCGAAAAAAATAACAACAACCAAAGATCTCACCCCTACTCACATGTGTTCGGCTAATGCCGGATCAGCGGGAGTAACACGGGGCAGGGACGGAAGAGAGGCACGCGCGTGCATGACGCAAGGAACCGGATACCTGCGCAGAGTCGAAACTGGCGTTTGGGTCGATTCGACCAGCTGCTAAAAAAGAACCGACGCAGATCCACGTTGGTACCAATTTTCCATCCAGCAGAAGCCGAGCTGCACGTCGCCCGAGTGTCCAGACATTGCGCAGCATAGCATGCACGTTTACCCCCACCCATGCGCGTATCGGAACCTTATACGCAGTATTTCTGTCGCTACATCCAATCCCATGGCTCGGTAGTAGTATATCCAAATATCAACGATATTGCGTGCATGCGATCCAGCTGACCCAGCAGTCAGCCCCCCTGTAACCATTTATCCGGGTCTCTCACCCCGCCCTCCAAACAAAGACAAAAAAAAAGTCGCGCGCGACGGAATCTGATTGATCGCACGGATTCCAGAACAAACGCCCCTTGCTGACCGCTTAGATTAACGTCGCGTGGGAAAATGCGGAGGGTCTAGATTACTCACGGGTTGGGGCCAGGGGGGGTGAGAGCACCGATAGCGCGGCTGTGCTTAAATACGTGCGCCATTGCCACTCTTTTTGGTGAAAGTGAGTCGAGTTTCGTTTGCTTTTGTCGCATTGGCGTTATCGTCAAACGAGTGAATGACTGAAACCCTCTCCGTCCGCCATCCGCACTCCCACCGCTCCTCCGCTCCCCTACAGGTATATAAACCAGTGATCGGCTCTGTTTCCGGTCAGCCTTACACGTATCCTACACTCTACATTCAACCAGCAATCAACCTTCTCAACCACCTGCGAACCACCAAGCCGTACTTGACAGTACATCCATCTCCAACACCATGAAGGTTTCCGTCATCCTCGCTGCACTTGGTGCCGCCGTTGCCCTTGCGTCCCCAGCTGCCGTGAGTATTTTCCATACTCCAAAGTCGAATTAAACTACATTTACTGACTTGGCGTTTGCTCAAACAGGTTAGCCTGGAGCGCAGTATCAAGGAGGTCCGCGACATCGATGGCACAGCTTCACAGCTGGCGTGCGTCGAGTGTCCCTGCGACGGCTTCAGTGGCAAATGCAGATGCGTAAGTCGCACCACCACAGCCCAGTATTGCTGCGTTCAGAAACTGACTTTTTTCCCAGATCCCGAACGGATGCTGCTGCATCAACAAGTAAGCGCATGAAAGGCACTTCTGGGCCGGTGGAACATGGCGTCAGTCTCGAATAGGACGCAACATGGCAATTGACAAGAGATCACGGACTAGGAGGAACTGAAGTGTGAGAACATTATGGAGAGAGTGGAGATTGCGAAATTGTGGCCAGTGTATGCGGAGAGGAGTGCACCTCATCTACTACCATAGGTAGAACTGAGAAGCCCCACACTGGGCCAATTCAGATAACTCATGAACTAGCAAGACGAATCAAGATATCGGTCTGCTCCAAACAAGCTAATTGTTGCCTCCTGTTTCCATGTGCTTCTCGGCCTCTTCCTTTTCTTCTTCCGGCCGTATCCATCTGCGAAACCCAATGGTCATGATACCCCCAATGGCGACCTGGAAGGCTTGGAAGATGATAGCAGGAATCTGCATCTTCGACTGGTCCACAGGATCGATATTGATGTACATGACTGAGGTAAGCGGAACCACCATCGCAAGCGCCTTGGCTGGGCAGCAGTAGCAACAGGCAATGACATCCTTTTTCGGCAGCCAAAACGTAGCGGCTGTAAAGCAAATGGCTAACCAGATAAAGTATAGCGCAATGGTAATGAAGACAATGAAGATGATATTGGAAGACTTGACGGCTTTGAATGCACCCGACGAGAAGGCCTGGTCGAATGTCTGCCAAACCATAGTAAGCAGAGCAATGGACGACAGCTTGAGCAGTTTCCAATCGAAAAACACCTTCTTGGTCGTCTTGGGGAACAAGCGCTGCACAATCTGGCCGGCAAGCATGGGTACAAAAAGTGACAGGCCAAGTTGCATAAAGACACGCTGGTAGATGCCGGCATAGCCAGAGCCACGCTGCAGCACCTTGCTGTACCAGGAACCAGTGGACAGGTACATTTGGAGTATCACAGGCGTCAGGAAGGGGCAGAGAAACTGGCCGATGACAGATTGCACCACAGTCAGGGCAGCATTTCCATGGGCTTGGCGCGTCATGACGACATTGCTCGACATGGTGGTGGGAGCGCTGCCGACAAAGAGGAAGCCAATCAGTAACCATGGGTCCATGAAGCGGGGATTTGTGGCGCACAGACTGACAATGGCAAAAGTGGCGGCTGAGCAGACGAGGTAGCACTGGAGCTGCACAAAGATGTGGAGTTTCCAGCGCATGTAGTTGGCCAGCATAATCCGAGTGTCGAGCGTGCAGCCATTGACGAAGAAGATGACCGAGACAGCCAGGTAGGTGACGACTGTTCGCTTGGTCTGCTGCTGAGATGCGGGGACTTGGACTTGGGAGGATAAGAGGACAACAGCACTCATTGCTAGCAGGAACCACTGGTCTTTGACGAACCACTTGGCCACCTCGAGTATCTTTGCGGCCTTGGATGTCTTCCTGCTGTTACACTCGCTTCCGGGCTCCCTAGTCTCTGGGGCCGGCTTTTCCGGGGCGGAATGGCTGGGCACTGGGGGATCAGCATCGGTGGAGTCGACATTAGTTCCTTCGCAGGTCCGCTGCTCTGGCTTCGTTTTCTCCGTACGGTCGGTTTTGGAGGGGACGAGATGACTGATGGTTGCCATGATGATGGCGCTGGCGATGGACGTCGTGCGTCAAAGAGTCGATAAGTAGGCCAAGACATGCCGCCCTTCGGCAACACTGCAGGCTACTTGGTCAGATCAGATAGCCGACTGCTAGGGATCGGCATGCTTGGGGTATATTTATTGCCGGGGCGCCGCATGTGCGGAAGAGACCGGAGAGGCCGGCAGCCGCGAAAACTCTGCCTCAGGAATGTCAAGTATGGCGAGCCCTGGCCGACGAGTCGCACCGAACAGACAGAGAGGGATGAAACCTGGCCGCGCGAGACTGGCTGCAGTGTAGGAGCTGGGAAGGCTTTTCTTAGTCATCCGCCAGAACCACCACCCCCGCGTCTTCTAGAACCATGGCCTTCCCCGTCTGTCTGTATCCAGACTTTCGCCCGCCCTGTCCATCCTCCCCCCCACAGACAAGCCTGCTTGCGCCGCCCCAAACTTTGTAGCCGCCCGCCCGTCTCGAGCCAGATTCACACCAATGGCGGCCCGCTCTTCCTCCGACGAACGCTCCAGGCTGATTTGGTCGCGCGTCTACCAGGAGCTAATCCAGGATGCTGTTCCTGACGCGCGCTTCAACTATGACTTCATGTCTTTTACGCCCGATTTCAGAGGCTCTCTTGCCGCCATCGATCGCTTAACCGCACTGCCATGTTACCAGGCTGCCAACGTCATCCTCGTGACCCCGGACAACAGCCTCGAGCACCTGCGAGCACGAGCGCTGCGAGACGGAAAGCGTCTGCTTGTCGCTACCTACCGGTTACGCAGAGGCTTCATCCTGCTGCATCCGGGGCGTATCGACGAGAGCAGATATCCCCTCGCCGCTTGTCTCGATGGCATGGAGAAACCAGGCATCGGCCGGCCCGTTACTCTCGCACAAATACGTGACGAGGGCCTAAAAATCGACATGTGCGTTACAGGCGGCCTCATCTTCAATATCCAAGGCGTCACCATATGGGAGGGAGAAAATCTTTTCGAAGTACAGTGGGCACTGCTACAAGACATAGGCGCACTGCCACCCAACGCACCCGTCGCTGCAATTGCACATGCATGTCAAGTAGTCGACGAGGCAAGACTGAGCATGGAAATGATCAAACCAACCAGACCTGGCGAGGTGCAGTGCGACTTTGTCGTCACACCAGACACCATGTTCCAGGTCACTGGAGCCATCAAGCCCACCGGCTGCCTCAACTTTGACACGGTAGATCCGGACGGTCTCCAACACATCCCCCCACTTCAGGAACTGCGGGGCATACGTATGATGGAGAACATCATGCAGAGAGAGGGTTTTGCGCCCGAGGAGAAAAAGCAACAGGCATCGTCTGCAGAGGAACAGATGGGCATTGATATCATAGATAAGCTAATGCAAAATTACAAAAGTTGAAAAAAGAAAAATCTAATTGCCGTTTTCTATTCCTACTTTTTTGTCTCTGTTCGGTTTTCATGCGTTTGACTTCTATCAATTCTCCTCCTCGACTCAAATAACCTTCACTCGACATCCTTCAATTGCCACCATCAAAATAAGGATACGCCCGAGCCACTGGCGCAGCGCTAAAACCCCTTCACCACCCGGAACCCTATCTTTTTCTCACCTCATCCACTAGTCGCCCTACCAATGGGACTGGTCTTCCCCAGCGATAAACGCGGCGCCTCCCGTATTCCGTCAATTTTGATCCGCCAGCTAGACGCAAGGTTATCCCATCTCCCTTCCCCCCGCGGACACAAAGTTTCTTGTCCTTTCGGTCCGTTAGCCGAGGATCTCCAACAAGAGAAGCTTTTTTTTTCCACTATGGTACGTAAATTAGGAAGGTGTAGCGAACTCTGGGCGAAGGGAAAAGGTTTTCTAAAAATAAATAGTTGGGATTGAGTATGGGTGGATGACTGGGGATGCACGAAGCAGCATTGAGGCATTTGGGTGCTGGAAATTGGGTAAAGGAGTGTACCATTGCGACCATGAGATCGCATAATCAAAACGAGTGTCAACGTGGCAATATGCCTCTGAAGGGTTTTCATAGATATGGTTTTATCTTGTTAGGATAAATCTCCATGCTTAGTTCTGATGTTGTGATGAGATGCCTAGTCATCTGAGCAACCATTCTTCCTCTAACGGTTTACACGTGCTGCAAACAGATATTCTGTGAGCGATTTTGTGTTTAAGAGTCAGGATGATACAGGAGTCTCTATATCGTCTCATCACTATTCACTATACCTAGACTCGTGTCTAGGGTTTGGCACCATTCAGTACACCAGGTTAATAGTGGGTGAGATAGTATTCCGTTTTTGCCAAAAGCATGTTGCATTTTATGAAGCAAATACTGCCAACTAATATTGAAATACAAGGCTCTTGTACCACAAACAGGACTTGGCAAGAGTGAGGTTCGCGTCAAAGCTTTCCAGAAACGATCTGCCATGGTCCCCGATCCTCTCCAGCCAATGACGCCCGACGAGTGACATACTAATGCCTCGACCAAGACATTTCACCATCTTATCGATAACAACCATTATGTTTAGTTAGCAGCAACAAGCCTAGTTACGTATCCGTACTACGCATCCAAAATAAATTTCTACAAAGAAAAACGAAACCATCCACCTTGACAGCGCATTCATGTTACTGGCTCGTCCACTCTTCCGCTTCACCTTTTCCTGCAACTCAAACTTCAAACGCTCCTTCTCTCGCTCAACCTTGCAAGCAGCTATGAACGGCGATCTAAACAACACATCAGCAGAGCGTATCCGAGCAGCAATTACCGTAGACCCTGCTTACCGACACACGTCGCTTGCTATTCCCGCCCACAAAGATGACGCGGCGATTCGCCAGACATACCGACCCTTTTTACTCGACGCCCAACATGCAGATAGCGATTGGATCGCGCAAACCGAGCTCAGCACAGTGCTGAAAATGGTAGATGAGCAGGTGCTCCAGCGTGGAGGCGACAGGATAAAAATCCTTGTCTTATATGGCAGCATGCGAGAACGGTAAGTCCCCCCCGCCAAGCCCCGTCTCTCGACTTTTTTTCCTTCACATGGATGACAGCTAAATATGTGTCTAGGTCGTATTCTCGTCTCCTTGCTTACGAAGCGAGTCGTATCCTGTTCCGGCTCGGATGCGATGTCCGTGTGTTTAATCCAAGTGGACTTCCTGTAAAAGACGATGTGCAGCACTCGCACGAAAAGGTGCAGGAGTTGCGCGAGCTTAGCAAGTGGAGCGACGGGCATGTATGGGTGAGCCCTGAGCAGCATGGGAATCTTGTAAGCATGTTATTCTGCTTCCTTTTGTTGCTCGTTACCTCTCAGAAGTGTGCACGTAGCTGACGCCTGCAACCCCCTAGACTGCCGTGTTCAAGAACCAGATTGACTGGATACCGCTTTCTACTGGTTCTGTACGGCCGACTCAAGGACGCACTCTGGCTATAGCGCAGGTCAACGGTGGATCGCAAAGTTTCAACACTGTCAATTCTCTCCGGATCCTTGGCCGGTGGATGCGCATGTTTACCATCCCCAACCAGAGCTCGATTCCCATGGCTTACAAGCATTTTACCGATGAGGATGCAGACGAAGGAGGAAGCAGACTCATGCCCAGTGGCAATAGAGACAGGCTAGTTGACTGTATGGAGGAACTGGTAAAGTACACCTTGGTCATGCGGCCGCACTTTGACTTGTTTGGCGACCGATATAGTGAGAGGGAGGAGAAGAGGATCAAGGAGGAGAAGAAGAGAAAAGAAGAGGAGGCAACTTCGTCGGATGTGGTGAATAAAATTTCTTTGAAAGACATATGATAGATGGTGCGATAGTGCCATGGTTGGGTTACCTGTGGTAAAGACTCAACCGAGGGTTTGTTGAAGTTTCAGCAGGCACAACCGTTTTTGATAGAATAAATCGCGCACGTGTGTGACCACGAGGTAACCTTGGAGAGTGTAGAGCTATACTTCTACGAAGCAAGCATATCTTGTCAGTGCAAGAGCCGACGGATGCGCAAATCTGTCTTTGTAATCTGATTTGATTAGTTGAGTGCAATATATGGGTAATTGGGATCTTAGTATTACTGGGTACCTGCAGAAAAGAAAAACAGGTTGGATAGTAGAGTGAATGGCACTGCAGCGGCCTTGGCTGAATTCATTGCTTGAGAAATACGTTCTACTTATTGCTCCAAACTACCCTCTTATCGTGGAGCGCATGGGTGAAGTCTGATCAGCTACCCAGGGCAGATCGTAATCCCCTATGTAAAGAATCAGAAAGGGGAAGAAGATTCTCAGAAATGATATTGCGGATTTAAGTTTTGCAGCCTGTGGAGCTGTGGGAGGAGTTTCGTGCAGCCCGTTCTGTTTTTCTGTCCATCAGATTGTCGGCTGTCTGAGAGGCCAATTGTCGCTAAGGCTACCCGCTATCCCCACTTTGAGGCGTGAACTGCTCACGGATGTTTCAACAACTGCCGAACGTCCCGATTTGAGTTTCGCAAGAGCAGGCACATCTACCTTGCTAGGGAATTGAAGTCCTCAATGATAGCCAAGGTTGGTTTGGCTATCGGCTCGGACGACCCCACATGTCAAGCTTTACAACTGGACGGACACACAGAGTATGTATACTCGGACCGCGTGATTTTCAGGTGCTCAAGGAGGCACAGATGCACCAAGTATGGAAGATTCCATTCCTAGGCGGTCTGTTTTGTTAGCGAGAGAAATATAGAAGGCAAGGTTATAGTACTCTTAGTCTGGCAATTCATACTCCAAGAGACGGACAAATGTTTTGCCACACCAACCTTAACCTATCGGGTCGACAGCGAGATCTCCGTCTGGCTTGTATGCAGCGCGATGGGGAAGCGTAGTTCGGTTCTATCAAGTGACCCTGAACCAGTGGAAAACTCGTAGTGTATGCACGTGGAGGATGTGAGCCCCGAGGGTCTAGAAGCGGGGTGTTATCGAAACAAACATTTTCCTCACTATTGATTTGTTTCGTTTCTTTGGTACCAGCTTTGGAATCCTTGACCTTCCCTATTGGTAAGCGTCACCAGATGCAATGGCAAAGGCATAGGAGATATAGAATCGCGTGGTAATGCTAGGCCTCATTAGTAGGGTATAGTCTTACAATCCCTACCTATTCTATAGAGCACCCTAGGCTGCAAATGTATTCAAAGGGGGAAGGTACGTTTTGTTGAGCACCACATCCGATAACCAACCAATCTTGAACGAGACGCGGCCTGTGGAGTCTGCTGTCTGCCGGGTTGCCGACGGCAGTCTGACATGTGCAGAGCCCTGCATCTGAAACACTAACGGCGTTGATTCAGGCAGCGTGGAAGCCCTCCACGGAGCAGTCGGCACTGGTATTCGGATACTACGATGTCGTCACCAGCTGGTGCGGAGAGGGTCCAAAGCCTGGCCCTTGTGTGATCTCCGCGCCACGCTGCAGCACAATGCAGGAGTCACACTGGCAAGCCATTGTTGCAGAACCGTCAGAAAACCTGCGTGGTATGTGTGGAGCAACTTGGCACAGCCGTTGTCCTAGGCCGTATCTTGTACCGCATGCAGCTTGGGGCAGTGGACCGCCACACACACTGCAATGCAAGGATCTAGCGTCAGCGCCTTTATCCACCGCGGACCAGGGCTTAAGCAGACGATGGACAAGCCAAAATTTCCCTTAGTTGCAACGCAACGACGCCAGGCGAGAAAGTTGCCAGCAAAGATCACAAAATGTTCCGGAGCCTGAGGCGCGCCAGGAGGCTTACGTCTGTGGGGTGACATATGCGGCTCGCGTATGTTAGACGTTGCCTATCCTTGCTCACCAGGGTAAGTCCAGTATTCTGATCCGCTTGAGCGGATGTCACTGTGTGTGTACAACAGGGTAATACTTGTGTGTGATCAGACGCATGTTTTGGTCAACCGAGTGATTTGGTCCCATAAAGTTCAGTACTAAGCAACTGGTGTACCAACATGCGAACGTGGCGGTCTGACGAATCATCAGCCGTCAGGCTATCCCTCCTGGTTGCGATTGGGTGCCCGCTGAATCTAAGTTTCAGTTGCGGGAACCGGGACTTCGTGCGACGATTTCTGCGCGCGGGACAGTACGGAAGTACTGCAAATGCTACACATATAGGGCGACGGCGTCGGTCGAGCCTTGTGTGTATCGAGCGCTAACTCTAAGTGCCGGTGGCCGCGGCACGAGTCAGCTAGTGCACCACAGGGCCGGCATGCTGATGATGCGCAGTACACTGGCAATTTAGGAGGCCTGGCTTGGTCTTGCTTTTTGAGCGCCACCCCCAGGCCTGGTGAGCCGTGGTGCTTGATAAGGCATGAGAGATCCCTCGGCATCCAGCTCAGCGAAGGAGCATATAGCGGGCAAGCCGGCATGGGGTCCACCGAACCATCGACGACGGTGGTTAGGTTCATTAGCGGCCGCATGCTCCCGTGGCTGGGCCTGTCGAGCATTTCCAAGTCGGGGGCACCGGCAGTGAGGATTGGTTGGAGTGAAACGTGCGGGTAAAAAGGAACAGGACGACTGTGCGTCGACAAAACAGCATCGGACTTGAAAGGCGTCTGGGGGGTGGGCGGGCTGGCAGAGCTCCACGCAATACAGGAGCGGGCAAGATTTTCGCGGGCTAGGCGAAAGAGGCCTAGCGCTCACGGGCCCCACCGCCACGCGAAGCCTCGAGCCAACCGCCTTGCTCTGTAGAGACAGACAAGCATCTCCACGGCCTACACCCTACGTCGCTTGCCCAGCCGTTGCTTTTGACTTTGACCATCGCGAGAGCGTCGTCTCAGGTACCCGCCTTCCAGACCACCCCGGTGGCTGCACTGCCGAGACGACGACCGAGTCAATGCCAGCGCGCACCCACGGACACCCCAAGAGGAGCACTGGACTTCTGCTTTCGCTCTGGTCCTCACGGTCCAATCTCGTTTACCAGCACATCACTACCATTCCGATCAGTCACTGCCCACGCGTCCTGGGATGGCCTGCCGCGCATGATTGAACGACATGCCAAATCCATGGACCATGTCCTAGCTCCACGGGTAAACGCCCATGTTGGTAATTGCCTCTCGCTGAAACGGACCAGACCCTGGATCCAGTATCGCGAAGCCGCGCCGTGACCCACCTCTCTCGTGGCGGCATGCATGATGCATTCCTCCCTATTGCTCCACCTCGGCAAAAACAATCCTACTCACGTAAAAGAAAGACGCCCCCTCAGCCATCATGCTTGTGCCCATTTTGGGGCTCTTTGTTGCTGCGTGAGCATCTAGTGCTTCGACTTCACCACCGCCATGGCCGTCCCCAACCGAGGCCCCGAGCTGCTTGCAGTCAACATTGCCTTTGTCACGACGGCCGTCTCGGCATGTCTCCTCAGGTGCTATGTCCGCGTGAGAATGGTAAAAGCCTTTGGTCTCGACGATTGGCTCATGGTCATTGCAACAGTGAGTGAAGCAGAATCAAGCAAAGCCACGGAGCACTTGTCTAACATGCTGTTCAGCTCTTCTTCATAGCCTATACAACATCCTCTTGCATTGGTATCAAGTATGGAACCGGACATCACCACCATGACCTGCCCATCGAAGGGGTGCAGAATGCAAAGCACGCCTGGTATTTCTGCTACCTATTCTATTCATGGTCCATGATTTGCTCCAAAATGTCCATTGGATTCCTGCTGCTGCGCATCAGTGTCCGAAGACTTCACACTTGGTGAGTCGCCCAAGGAAAGTGGCGCAAGCGTCCAGCAGACTAACTGTCACAGGATCATCTACAGCGCCATGTTGATTTCAGTCGTCGCCGGAGGAACTTTCTTCTTTGTCTGCCTTTTCCAGTGCTACCCCATCTCTTACATGTGGGATCGCACTTCGCAACAGGGCAAATGCATCGACAACACTGTTATCACCGTCCTTGGCTATGTGTACAGTGTCTTCAGCATCATTTCTGATTTCACCTTTGCCATCATCCCTGGATTCCTCGTCTGGCATCTGCAGTTGAAGAGAAGGGCAAAGGTCGCTCTGATTCCCTTGATTACCATGGGTTGCATCGCAAGCGCTGCCGTCATCGCACGTCTGCCCTTTGTCCACTACTTCAACTCACCCGACTTCCTCTGTAGGTACCCACCACTTTGTATTCGCACCCACACTAACACCTGCAGGGTCCACACTTGATATTGCCATCTGGTCTTCAGTTGAACAAGGTCTTGCTATCACCGCTGGCAGTCTTGCAACCCTTCGCCCACTCTTCTTCATCGTCATGCACAAACTTGGACTAACCACGCACAACCCCTCTGCCTATCGCCCTTCAGCCTACGCCATGTCTGCACCACTTCCAGAAAACGCCGCTGCCACCGGTACACATTCCAAGGCAGACAAGCTACGACCGGATCTATACAAGCTCTCCGCCACTGTTAAGACCCGCACTTCAGAAGAAGAATTACAGATGGGAAGAATGAAGTCGCCCAGCTGGTACCCAAACGCCCCACCAAATTCCAAGAAAACTACTCGCATCGACAATTCGGATAATGATAGCGAACAGAGCTTGAGGATCAAGAGCTCACGGAGCAGCACCGAAGACGACTTTCAGGGAATCATGGTATCAAAGTCATTCTACATCACGGACGAGGAAAGGGGCTCAGTCATTTCTGCACCCTACAGATGAGGGGATAGAGCAGCACACCCTACGATGCTCCAATCTTGCAAGCTATGTCGCCCTGATGGTGTCAGTTACCAGTGTTTTGCACTCCAGGTTACAGCTAGGTGGTACCTCCATCGACATCGCACCCAGGGCCTCTCGAGTCCATATCGACACCACGTGATCGAGCATGGCCCTCTCTGCTTCTACTGCCACAGTCATTGCGCTGTCAACAAATATCCCATACCATGAGGCAACTCAATTGAGTCCCCAGGAATTCGAATGCACGAAGCAACAAAAGCCGTCACTTCACTGTGACCCATGTCATCTTAGGCGCAATGCGTACTTGAACAGATCCGACACGTCTTGGATGCAGGATCTGTTTCACACTGCTGTCAGCGAATCGTGTTCTACTGCCAGTTCCCCCTGCCTTGTGTGCAAAAGGGGGAGCGGCATGCAAAACGAAGATGCGTGAGGGTTCAACGCATCTGATGTACATCCAGTACCTGATTCATTGTATAACACTATCATTATGACCAACGGCCTTTTTCTCATAACTTTTAAATATACCCACACGATATAGCTAGATACCTTAATAATTAACCAAACGAAAATAAGTTGAAAAGCCAATAGCACAATGACAACCTCCCCACCAGTGAAAATCTTCAGAGCAGACAACATCATGTGTGGTTCCAAACGTACAAGTTTCCGTGTTGCACTTGTGAGTCTCAGGCCGAGACCGCGCTTGAATGGTCTAGACTAACTCAAACATCCAGATTATGTGATCTAGTAGTTTGTAGCGCAAGTCTCTAAATCTGTGGACCCAAGTTTGCAGATCGAGATTTTGACTGTTTGTGGGTCGCGGGCAAGCCGGGCCGTCGCCGCCATGACGATTTCACTCGAGCAAGATAGAAGCGAGTGACGACGAAAGGTGCAAAAGGAGAAGGGAGAATAAAAAAGTACCAGTATGGCCCAACACACACACAAACAGCCTGTCTAGTATCATCAATGTATCGTGATCAAGATGTATATGCGGCACACTCGCCGCACACAAGTATGTCGATCCGGTTGCCGGTTAGTATGTGGAGGGAAGTGTGACAAAGTAGCACGTCACACACGCAATGAACTGTGCAAGGCCGTAGGCCATGACTGCTACATCGGCAAAAGCTACCGATAGCCCCCAACACGTCCATGTAGCGTACTCAGCACAAGAAGGGATCAAGATGCATCCAAAAGCCTGTAACCTGGAAAAGTTCCGACTAGCGCATGCGTCTAGCGAGTCGCCGGCGCAGATGATGGGCGCGGAGTATATCGACGCCCTGCGCTGCAAGCTGGTGTGGCTAGCGCCTGGGCTGTCTTTCTAGGAGCTGAAGGTACATGACAATTCGCTATTGATAATGTTAATCGTTAAGGGTTCCGCGGGAAAAACACTGGTGTCTGATGTGTTCTGCATGGTACTCTGCTCGCATTTCCCAACGACATTCGAGTGCAACTCCCCCTATTTTCATTGTCTTTTCACAAGGAAATCCAGCACATAGTTTCCGTATATGCACGAGACGCGACGATCGATCGCCACGATACGATGCAGCTGTGATACATGATCGATTCAGGAATTATTGTTTCATGATTAGTGCTCTTATAGCCTGCCACTCTTCTTGGCTGTGTAGAATAGGTATGCTTGCTAGTGTTCTTAGTCCAACAGCCACCACCTCTCCCCAGCTTCGCACGACGACAACGACGGGTAAGCGACCCCATGCCGCTAGGGGCATCATCCTTATGGGACGGTCCGCGGAGGAAGAAGAAGATCACAGATATATCTTTTTTTATTTCCGCACGCTGGATTGGAAGTGCATGCTTGGTTAGGATGCTGGGATTATGCTTGCTGAATCAGTGCTTGCTTGGCAATGTTGTCCAGGAGAAGCGAGGTAGAGTGACTAGTGTCCTACATATGTTCATGCCTTACCTTGAAAATTGATTGGTTGTTTGAATCCATGTAGGCGATCTTCTTTTGGGTCTGGAACAATTCTCCGAGTCAGGATGGTGATGCAAAGCAATTCAGAGAATATATGGATGTATTTCAAATATGTACATGTTCGAAGATACAATAAGATTCTACAAGCAGCAAGAGCAGTCGTTGCAACTCGAGTCTCGGATAGCAGGAGGTGTTGCACAGGTCTTTTGTGGTTCGTAGGGTAGCGTCGTGGTGGGTACAGGACGCGTATTCAGCGTGGTAACCTTGAGTAACACAGGAATGGCGGCTCCAGTGCTGAGCCTAAACTCGCGATGGCCAAGGACTAGAGTGTTGTTAGCATACAAACGTAACTTGGAAACTGTTCTGCGAACAACGTACCCCGTAGTAGACTGGCGATTTCGCCCGAATGCGACGTGATCGAAATATATGTGCTGTCGTCGTTGGTGAAAATGTCATCCAGGACTACCTTAGAACGTGTGTCTTGGGCAGCCCTCGGCTCGGCGTACAACTCAGTCCAGTATGGGTCTTCCTCAGCGAAACCCTTCTCGAACTTGAAGGTCGGGAAGTTTTTGTGGATATAAGTCTTGCTGTGGCGACGGTCGCAGGTATGCGCACTGATGCCTTCACGAAGAAACTCCTTGACGACCGGAGCAAAACGAGTTTTGCCTGGGAACTTGACGCCCTCAAACGTAAGCCTTGCAGTATCCAGGCAGCGGTACAAGGGGCTAGTGTAAAAAGACTCGGGAGGAGAGATCTTCTCGTCCTTGATAAGATGTTGCCAGAACGCTTTCACGACGTTTGCTTGTTGCTTGCCAACTTCTGTCAGCTTTGCATCGGCCCAGGTGACGGTACCGTTGCCATCGCGTTCAGACCAGTAGCAGTTCCAGGCCGGAGTGCCAAAGTAAGATTCAGCAGCGTTGTGGAAGCCCTCGCCGTGGCGGCCCAAGAAGAGGAGGCTGTAGCGCTCATTGCGCTCGGACTTCTTGTTCAGGGTAGAGATGTAATGAGCCAGGCGCTGCCACTGAGTCGAATCCTTGCCAGAAGGGCAAGAAGTGTCGCTTGGATAGGCACGATCGATCAGGCCAAAGTTGCTGGCAGTGAAATTGAATGTTGAAGGATCGGTAGCTTTGTCATCCTGCTGGAAGATACCAGTGACCACAGTGTAGTTGATCGCCCTGTTGTGCCGGTGGGCGCCGACCACAGATGCTGCGGCAAGCAGGCCATAAAGAAACGACGAAGCAAGCATCCTCAGCGATTTTGAAATTGCGTCTGTATTGCGAAGTGCCTGTGGTCCAGCCGTGCAATTGAACAGCCATTTTTCGACTCCTTAAAAGGCTTCATGAAGTCGGATGTCATTACACCGATTGTACCGCGTTGGACATGGCGAGGAGCCGGGGTGCTTGCGAGAGCCAATCAATAATCCACGTGAATCGGATGCTTTACCTCGACAAGCCTAACGAGTGGAGGCAGATTGCCGACCTTCCTTTTTCCAACATCCCATAGACTAGGCAATACGGGGGCGATGAGATAGGTTTTTTGATGGCAAGGAGCGTGTTCTACAGAAGGCCCGTGATTGGGAGCAAACGGTCGTCTAAGGTGTTCAGGATGGGGCGCGCCGAGTTCTGGCGCTCCACCGACCCGGTTCTTGGGGCGATTGGGCCCATCGGGGAAGATTAAGCTGTCTCTTCGCAAGCTAGAAAGGGATGCGATGGGAAAGACATTATGGGGCGAAGATGATGGGAGGCTATGGTTTTGTGTGGGCTTCTTGTTGGTTTGCTATCCATCAAAGTGGCATTGGGCGGAGGTATGCTATCGGCGCATGCAGCATCCAAAAGAAGATGGATCTCAAAACAAGAGCAGAGTTTACGTCTATGTGCAGCGTCTCTCCAGAAGGGCGGTGGAACCAAGCAATGCCATAGTCGGGTGCCATGTGCCTGCCAAGCCTCGCGGCTGCGGCTGCCATGCGCTGGACCGCGGCTCCACAAAAAATGTTGAAGCTGTCGCGAAGAGGAAATGCACTCGAACTTCCATCCAACCCTCCATTGGCACAACACAACCATGTTCGAGAACCTGTGCGCCCTTCCCGTGGAGCACGACATCTTTGTGCAGACGGTCCATCCCGAGGAGCCGCTCATAGCAGTCGGCCTTGCAAACGGCGACGTCCACACCTACCGCCTGCCGTCTGGCGCAAGCGACGAGGACGAGGACGACACAACCCTAGCGTCGGAGAATGGCTTCGGAACCATAGACAGGATCTGGCGCACGAGGCGACACAAGGGCAGCTGCCGGACGCTGGGCTACAGCGTTGATGGCGCGTCGTTGATCTCTGCAGGCACCGATGGCATTGTCAAGGTCGCAGATTCGACAACAGGTCAGGTCACCGCCAAGATTGCCGTGCCACTGGATCCGTAGGTCGCTTGAAGACATGAGGGTATGAGAAGTCACCACTAACATGAAATAGTTCCAACGGCGGCATTGATGCACCTACACTGGTCCACGCTCTCTCACCACAATCGCTCATCCTCACAACTGATTCTGGAGCGCTACACATCTACGACATCAGAAACCTAAAAGGCGGGGAAAAGGTCTCGTTGAAGCCCGAGAACATGCACCGCCCGCACGACGACTATGTCTCATCCCTCACTCCACTGCCACCGACACAAGCAAGTACCAGCGGCTTCAGCAAGCAATGGGTCACTACGGGTGGCAGTACACTGGCCGTCACGGACATCCGGAGAGGAGTCATGGTTCGTAGCGAGGACCAAGAGGAGGAGCTCCTTAGTTCTGCGATAGTCACCGGCCTTTCTACAAAGGGCTCCAATGTGGGCGAGAAGGTTGTGGTTGGTGCAAGCAATGGTGTTCTTACACTCTGGGAGCGTGGCGTATGGGACGATCAAGATGACCGCATCATTATCGATCGCTCTAAGGGCGGCGGTGAGAGCCTTGACGCCATCGCCGTTGTGCCCGATGGTGTTGGTCCAGGCGGAAAGATCGTGGCAGTAGGCATGGGCAACGGCAATATCCGCTTCGCCAAGATCGGGCCCAACAAGATTGTTGCTGAGCTCAAGCATGACGAGCTGTCCCAGGAGAGCGTAATCGGGCTCGATTTCGATGTTACTGGCAGGATGATCAGCAGTGGTGGCAAGACTGTCAAGGTGTGGGGTGAGCAGACCTGGCAAGATGTTGACGAAGACGAAGAGGACGAAGAGGAAGCTCCAAATGGAAAGCGCCAACATGGAAGTGATGATAGCGATGACAGCGACGAGATGGATGACAGTAGTGAGGAGGATGAGCCTAAACAAAAGCGAAAGAAGAGGAAGAAGAAGAGGAAGAAGAACAAGGGCCAGCAAGCAAAGGGCCATGGCATCATGCACTTTTCAGGTCTCGACTAAGAAAACAAGCCTTTTTCGACAGCGTTTTGGCTAAGATGGTCGTATGCACATTCCAGTTACGTCGTAGGGCATCGGGCAATGGCTGGATGTGAGGAGTTTCTAGTTTTGGGTCTTCCACCATTGCCATGCAGGCATGCGTATGGCTTTGTCTTTTAACTAATCTGGCATCGATCAAACAGCAGAAGCATGCTCAGTATGACTACATTACCTCTTCCCAAACATCAGTATTTTGCCAATAACTTTCTACCTCTTACAGCAGCAACCATTCCCCTTAGGGCTTAGTTCATGGTGTCATACCTGCTGAAACATGCCAAAGCAGCCTTTTACTCATCTTCGCACACAACCAACTGAGATGGCGAACTTACAGACATCCTATCAGCATATAGAGCATGCGTCTACATGTCCGTGCGCAACGAATGCACAAGGTTCGACATCATCATGAAGATTTGGCCGAACTGTGTTACTCACTGCTCTAGACGAGTGCGACTGCTTTTACTCTCCGCTATCCAAAACATCCGTCTTCGAGGTCGCTACATCTGATGCCCCAAGTGATGCTAATGGTATCCTAGACGCGATTGCTTTGGGCCACATCTCGGAGTTTTTAAATCGCAAGCGGCGACGAAGTGGGGAAAGCCAACCCCATTCGTCTTCATCTCCGCTTTATGAGCCCCTTGGCGAAGGAGAAGTACGTGTCTTGGAGCTTTATGCCGGTGACCCAGACACCCCTCTGCGAGGAAAGCTGCACAAGGTCAACATCGACTTTTCGCACCCACCAAGGGATGAACATACAGCCTATGCTCTCGACAATCCCGCCAACACAAGCAGAAGAACAATCACATATACAAGACACACTAACCACGCCATTTCATTGGACACGGGGAGTGTGATATGGTATACTGCGCTCAGCTACGTCTGGGGTGCGCCTCTGTTTGACCAGACTATTTGGTTAGATACTGGATCTATACAAATCTCGAAGAACTTGGCCGGGGCTCTGCGCCGTCTGCGCTTGGCGAACAAAAGCGTCTTCGTATGGACCGACCAGATTTGTATCAATCAGCAGGATCTGGCAGAAAAAGGACAGCAGATTCCATTGATGCGCATGATTTACATGCATGCAACCAACACGCTCATATGGCTTGGCGATGATGACGATGAGGATCCTGTTCGCGCCTTCGATTTGATGGAGACGATATATGCTCGGCTCCAAGGAACTGATGCTCATGTATCCCCAGCAGACTTCAGCAGATTGGATTTTCCTCCTGCCCTTGACCAAGCATGGTGGACTATTCGCCAAATCCTCCGTAGGCCTTGGTTCAATAGACTGTGGACGATACAGGAAGCAGTTTTGTCACAAAACTTGTTCATCATGTGTGGAAATGCTACGGCTGGTTGGAATGACTTTGCATCATGGTGCTATTACCTAGAAGAAACTGGCATATTACGCTGGCTAACTGGCAACGCGGATCTGGATCACCGGTTTTCCCCGAGACAGCACGACAAATTCTTGCCGCCACACGGAGCTGCGATTGTCGATTCCATTCAGGCAGATCGTATCCAAGGGCAAGTGCTCGCTCAAAAGAAATATCTTCTCGATGTTCTGGTATCCACACGATATGCCCAAGCGACTGAACCCAAGGACAAAGTCTACGGCGTGCTTGGAATAGTTGAGTCCAGCATTGTCCCTAATTATACTCCCACTCTTTCCACCAGAGACGTATATCACGAAGCTTGCTTGACACAGTTACCAACGTTCAAATATGAACTCTTAAGTTGTGTTGACCATGATCAACCACTGCAGCCGTCATGGGTTCCAGATTGGAGCACACCACGAGTGACAGAGGCACTAGGTTATTCGACTAAGGCATGGGCTCTCTTCTGCGCTGGCGGAAGACCTGTCACTGGGAAAGCGCCGCCTAAAATGGCTTTGAGTGAAGACAAGAAGGCAGTCACATTGACTGGGAAGGTTTTCGATACGATCACTGACTTAGGCTGTGTCTGTCAGGATCCGGACCTTGATATCGACGATCCCAAAACCGCAAATCGCGATCTGAAATCGTACATCGATTTGACTTTGACGTCCAAGCAATGGCACAGATATCTCATATCCGGTGTATCAGTTTACGAAGCTTTCTTCTACACCATAGTGGCTGGACGAGACGGTTCAGGTACCTCAGCCCCCACACTCGATCACAGCGAAGCCTTCGGCTTGATTCTTGATTCAACGACAGGTCGAACACCTTCCCTACCTGGTCAGACTATCAGTCCGCGGCGCCAGAAGGGCCACTTCACGCTTGAAAATCTCAGAGCTCGGAAGCCAGCTAAGACTCTAGAGGATTTGCAAACGGCAGTTCGGGCCGCATTGAAGATGCGCCGCTTCGCCGTAACCAAGGAAGGGTACTTTGCACTAGTTCCAAGAGGCGCTCAAGTCGGCGATGAGGTCGCTGTCTTTGATCGAGCTTGTGTGCCGTTTGTAATACGTCGAAAGCGTGACGGTACTGTGCGCCGGGAGTTTGAGCTATTGGGCGAAGCATATGTTCACGGGATCATGAAGGGGGAGGTCATGACTGCGGATGGCATGGAAATCGAAGACATTACGCTTGTTTGAGCACTCAAGATGTATGTTCGAAGAGCAGGCGCTGTAAAGAGTGCACGTCCTGGAATGGTGCTCGGTTCAGCCACGACGCTTCTGCACGGCCACCTAGGCGCATATTACTACCACGTTGTGCCGGCAATGACACTAGCGGCAGCACGTAGCCAGGTCACAAGCAAGCCCCTCGTATCAAGTGCCGCTAAGTTCCAAACGCCTCGGCCTTGCAATGTCCTGTAATCTACATCTAGTTGTGCGATTGGCTAAAGTCGGGATCGCTTAAAACTCCGAAGAATCCCTGACGTACATTCTATATTACTTAATCTACATCTTCGCGACCACACTCTATCGGCGGCGCGCGCGCTCCGGACGTAAGATGGATAAGTTGCCTCGCTAGAATTCTAGGAGGAATGTGCAGCAGCTAGAACTGCATTCGGTTGGTGGATATAGCCCAAGCTCTCCACTTTGATATATACAATTCGGGAGGAGCAAGGTCCCGAAATGTAGATAGGATATCATTGAGCGTTTAGTGCACTTTTTGGCCCCGATTTTGGGCCTGAAGCATGAAAAGTAGACAAGGGGAAGTAGTTTATAAGGCGGCAGAGTCAACACCAAGTTGACGTTCTGAGCTTACTTTCAAGGACACACGACCAGCGAGTATCAAAATGAAGCTCTCAACATCTCTTGCCCTCGCTGCAGCAGCATCCTCCGCCTCTGCCCACACAATCTTCCTCAGTGTTAACGGCGGTGCTGTCGGTGACGGCGTCCGCGTTCCCACATACGATGGCGTACGTCCTTCCATCAACCCAGACTACTCTCTTTTCCTTCCACTGACGCGTAAGCAATAGCCCATCAGCGACGTGACCAGCAATTCCATCGTCTGCAATGGCCCACCCAACGATACCCCTGCCAAAACCAACACCGTCATAACCGTCCAAGCTGGCTCTCAAGTGACCATGACATGGCGCCACACACTCACCTCAGGTCCCAACGACGTCATCGACGCCTCGCACAAAGGTCCCGTCATGGCATACATGAAGAAGGTCAGCGACGCCAAGACTGACTCTGGAGTTGGCGGTGGATGGTTCAAGATCGCCCAAGACGCATTCGATGGCTCCAAATGGGGTGTCGATCGCCTGATTGCGAACCAGGGTGTGCAGACAGTTACGATTCCCAAGTGCATTGCACCGGGCCAATATCTGCTTAGGGGCGAGCTCATCGCGCTGCATTCCGCGAGCCAGCTTATGGGAGCGCAATTTTACATGGTAGGACTATCATTATCTCATCTTCCTCGGGTGTGGTATGCTAATGCAATGGGTTGCAGGAATGCGCACAGATTAATGTTGTGGGTGGCTCTGCTGATAAGACACCTGCAACTGTCTCCTTCCCGGGAGCATACAAGCAGAACGATGCGGGTATTGTGTACAACTTGTACACTGGAAGCAAGACTTATACCTCGCCTGGACCGCCGGTGTTCACGTGCTAGGCTCTCTGGTGATATAGAGGGATGTTGTGACTGTATGCTGCAGCACATTCCTAGGCATATAAATTCATAGCAATTGAATTATATGTTCGGTACTCTGACTACCGTAGCAGAGACTGCGGTACTGATACACCAACAAGGTGGATGATCACACGGGTGTGCCTTCCATTCTGCCAAATTTATGTAACGACACCTGCTCAAGATGCCATAAGAATGGTTTACTGGAAGCTCTTTTCACAGTTAATTGCTGGCGATCTTTCGTTTTTGTTATGTACGAAAGTTTATAGTTGACCACATTGGTATTCCCATGTCTTTTTGCGCGAAGCCTTGCACCTTGCCTTCGAAACATTCTTGCAATTTCATCGCTCTATTTTCTTAAGATTAAGCGATGTGAGGCAGTTTACAAGAATTTGTTTTGTTTTCTGTATGAATCTATCTACTACAAACATAGGAATAATCAGTCCGTTGATTTCATTGATCGAGTCTTGATTGACTGCGTCCATTCAATCATATATATTCCCAAGTAGTTAGGTACTCTACTATCCAGCTCTGCAAATCTCTCACCTGCCACAAAGACAAAATGATTCCGCGTGCCTGCTGTTGTATTTTTAGATAGTCGGGATCATGTTTTCCGAATACAATCCCTTAGCGGAATTCATCCCTGGTCGTCTAGAACATTCACGTCAGCACCACTACTAATCAATAGTCTCGCTGACTCTCCATATCCTCTATACATTAAATCAGGATGCATTGGCATATTTCCAAGTCTGTTCTGCGCGTTGACATGTGCCCCATGTTCAATGAAACATTGCACAAGTACAGAATTGCCTGATGCAACTGCCATGTGCGGAAGTGTCGAACCGTGACAATTTTTCGCCCGGACGTCTGCTTCTTTAGATATCAGAAGTCGGGATAATCTCTGATCCTCTCTTCGAAAGTTAGTGCCGGTTACGTTGTGCAAGACGGTAGTTTTGAACTTTTCTTCCGCTTTGATATCAAGTCCCAAACGCAAGAGCTGTTGCATGACGCATTCTATGTCCGAAGAACATGCAGCATGTAACACTGTACGGCAGGCTCTATCTCTAGTCATGAGATCCGCTCCTGATTTACTGAGAAACAATACCATTTCTTCTCTTCCTAGTTGTGCAACGAGATGGAGCGGCGTGAGTCCCCTTTTATTTTTTGACTCGAGATCTGCTCGAAAGATGATTAGACTGGCGAATGGCTCACCTAATTGGGATCTCAGATCTACAGCACCTCTGTCAATTGCTGTCTAACCTAAGTGGTTGATAGCCAGTCTTGTAACTCTATATTAGATTTATCTTTCTCTAATGTAAAGTCTAAGTCCAGCTCTAATATCTAAGAACTTATCTAACAACCCGTTATGCTAAGAGTTAGATGTCTGTATTTCGCTCTAATCAAGAGTACCTTTCTAGATAACAGAGCTAGAGAGACTTTCTAGTAGTGAAACAGGTTTAGATAGTCGGAAATCTTTTTCTAGCCCTTTGAACAAGAAGATATTGCGGCTGGGTATGGATATTCACATGGACAGTGCGGAGTTTGTGTCGTAAAAAGACAGAGTCAAGTAATGGCCTGTTCACCTCTCAAAGGTTTGTTTTTGATAAATCTTTCGCTGCGCAAAAGCGCGTGGACAAAACACTTCTGCGCCGTAACCAAGGCGTCAAAGAAGCGACTAGTACGTTTGCGCGAAAATAGTGTAAGAAGCTCATGAACACTTGATGTAACCAATACATTTCAAGGTCGTAACTACTTCTGAACTACAGAGAAGATATAAGGTTCCAACTCAGCAGAGTCAGCTCCGCTATCGTACACATGACTGTGGAACAGCCAAAACACAAATGGAACCTTGATGAAATCATTCTCTTCAAACTGCCTCTTCATCTCGCTTCCAAGGGCCGACTTTATTCCAGCAGTCCGAGTCAAACCCATTGCCACAAGCAATCCTGAAAGCGCAATTACTGAAGCCGCCATCAACGTCCTTGTAATTGCAGTACTTGTGTCCGTCCGAGAAGGTTAATACTTCTGTATTCGAAGCTATGCTCTTGCAGACTTGTTCTGTTCGAGCGTCGTCGATGCCACCGCAGCGGCACTTATAGTAGTGCGAGCAGGCGTTGACCATGGCTGGGCCGATAGTGAGGATAGCGAAGACAAGGCCCTGAGGAAGTGGTGTTGGTTAGTAAGAGGGGAGCGTTGCCCTGAGAAAACGTAGTGTCTGTACCTTCATTGTGCTCTGATTTGGAGGTTCGTTGTCGGAGATGATAGTTGTTCTGCTGATGATTGATGTGCTTGACATGAACCCCCGAAGGGACAGAGGCAATATATATGCAAAATTGAGCAGAGGTACTGCTCATTCGATCCTGGTGTAGAGGTGGAACCATACGGGCCACCACACGACTGTAGACATGGATGTCATTGACTGTATAGTCTCCTTCCCAAGGCCTCGGGGGCCGCACTTCAATACATTTTGTCAGTAGTTGGGCATGAAGATACGTCATCACCGCCGGACATTGCTGAGGCCCCTCGTATGGGACCGCACCTTAACATTGGGCTCAATGCGCCGGGAAGGATATGTGCTCTAGAAGCTACTGCCAGATAGACCGTAATTGTGTCTAGTGCTGATTTATTTAATATAGTCATATAAAACTATGTTACGACTATGTAACTAGCTAACTCTAACTGATATTAAGTTTTTAAGATTCTTCGTGAATGAGTTTGAATGATGTAAACCTCTACTTACCGAGGTTTTTAGTTGAATTTAAGTAGCCTACGTAACCTTGCCCAGTAGCCTACTGTAGCTGAGATCTGAACCGAATTCGAGTCGGATTCGTATCGGGTGGTAGATGCATAGACAGCCTTCTGTAGTTACTCGGTACATTTTTGATATCCTTCGTACAAGGCCTATAGGCGTTTATCGAGTTAAGGTTCTCCTACTGTCCTAGACACTCCCATATGCCTCGTGTTCAGTTCTGAATTCACGCTCTTATTACTATTACTGAATCAGTTATTGAATCTAATCGATTGCAGCACTTTTTAGCTCTATTATCGTTTATCCTTAAGAGGTATTAGCTCCTATCTTCGTGTGCCGAGGAATCTTGCACACTAAGAAAACCTAATCGGACCGCAAGGATTTTAGACTTCTCAATAATCGCCGCGATCTGGTTGGTCAATTTAGTAAACAGGGCTTCTCAAGGGATAGACGCTACCTAGTTTAGTCTGATCGAACCACTTATACGAGGCGACCATAGTCTTGGCACAGACCTCGAGAGAACTATCGCATCGCCATTCGCAGGATCCTCGTATCGCTGTACGAAGTAATTCTCGTCAGAGTTCCGAAAGTAACACGACGGGTTTGATGAATCGGACGACCTAGCGCAGATAATCGTAGATGCCGGAAATAGGCATAGGAGTCCATTAACTCGTAACGAGGAATGATGAACTGCATTATTTGCAGCGGATGTTTTTTCAAATCAAGTCTGGTGGGAGAGTACGGAGTTACAATGGGTAAGTCTCACTATTCAGAGCATTGCAGGGGGTGATGAAGTTGGAGATTAGGTAGTTAGCTAGGCCTTATCAGGACGGAAACTTCTTTGAGGACTTCTGAGTACCTTGTGGATTATTGGTCGTGACATACTTTGTAGATTAGCTGGCCAAGGTGACATTACGTATACATCATACCATAGTAGATCTAGGATACATTCAACAGTAGTCGACGTTGCTAGTCTGATCTCCGTGGCTTATGAGTAGGAGCATATATGAAGCAACGTTCAGGCCATACATGGCTAAACCATGATCACTCAGACGATACGAGAAGTTAAGACAGAGACTCGCGGCGCCATCTCGTTGAATTTCCGGGCTCAAAAACTGTGTATCTCCGTCTATGAAGGTGTATATAGTCTCTGTTCCTTCGGCTTTGCATCAAGTAAATCAATCAACAAACTAGATCAGAACACCCTTCCATCTCACGGCGAACGCAAACGCACATTACCATCACTCTGGTTATTCCATCATGAGGGTATAACCACCACATCTCGTCGTTCTTCGTTTCTGATACATGACTAGGGCCTCACTCTCGCTCTCCTTGCTGCTGTCGCGCCGGCTATTGTCAATGCCTGCTCCCACTACTTCTACTGCCGCTGTGGCAACATTGACGATGCCAAAACCAAGAGCGTCTGCGAACAATGGCCCGGCGGCGGCACCTCTGTGCAGATCTTCGATGACGGACACACGTACTGCAAATGGGACAGATTCGCTTTTGGCATGAGCAATTGCGATTTCAGGGTTGCTTGCGCCAACGGCGCAGACTCTGACTGCTGGGACAAGGTCTCCAACTGATTCGCATTACTGATTTCTTGGATTTGGCAGATAGGTGTTTAGTACGTCCGGAACAATTTATTATACAGTCTTCATCGGGAAGCTGTTCATCATTACTCCCTCACGTCAGTGCTAAACGAGCATTCTAATCATAGTCAGCCAACCAACGTGTGTGTCGTAATGTTTGAGCCTTGCAATCTAAATACAACCTAGTGGCGTTTGCGAAACAGCGCTGTGGTAGAAAGCATGTTCATTTTGACCCTGAAATAGCATAATTTGCATTTCATTGCAGTGGAGTTGCTGCACGTACGTCTGATGGTATCTCAGCCCACGGTACTTGCCAAAACAGGCATTCCTCACCCATCTCCTATTCTAATATGGGTAAGATGGCCTCTTCCCACCCACGTAAATCATCCTTGCCATTCCTCCCTGCAATATCCGAAGGTTCCAACAAACACATTGAGGTTGGCGAAGCATTACAACTTGGCTCGATATGGTCCAGCCACTGAGTGATCGAGTGAGTGCGATCCGTTTCTTCGCTGAACATAGATGTAGCACTAGCCTTGCGAAACAGCCCCTCTGCGCTCGTATCAGAGGCTATCTCTTCTAGAACGCCTTCTGTTTCGTTATGGATAGACGCCTCGTTTCCATCACTCCCACAATTAAGTGGAGGCTGATGAGTCTTGTAGGGCTTTTTCCGTGCACTAACCACTGCACGCTGGCACACCTTTTCCAGCTTGCCATCTTCCTCATCCCCTTGTTCATCATTGATCCAGAAATAGTAATGCGGCACATCACATCCATTGAACCTGACATACCTCAGGTTGCCTAGCGATCTCTTCTGTTCGATGTCCTCTCCTGCTCTTGTCCCAAAATCCAGATAAGCAGGAATATACCCCACAGCTCCTGGCCTCCACTTACACGCCTCATACACTTCTGCCATCATTCTGCTTTTGTACCTTCTTTTTTGCCTCTTTCTCTCTTCTCTGACTGCAGATCTTGTTTTGTACCTTGCATTCTCTCTCGCCAACTTCCTCTTTTCCAAGTTCCATTTCTCATACACACTAGCAAGGCTCTTTGTCGGATCTCCAATATTGCTAGGATGAAAGTATAGAGTACCATTTCTTCCCTGGACGAGCGTGCGAGATGCCCACTCTTCACCCGTTTCTATGGAGGCAGTACGCAGGATGCCTTCTAATCGACCTTCATGCGCCGCGGTGCGCACAGAGGCAGGGAGGAGGGGGGCAAAATCTGGGTCTCTATCGGGTAGATGTTTGAGACTGGGGAGGCAGATTTTGCGTTTGCTGAGAGTTGTCGTAACTCTCAGTGGTACATAGGGCATTTTTCGAGGCTGAGGACTTAAAAAGTGTGGAGTGGAGGGATTGGGGTCATTAGGCGGCATTGTCTGATACGGCCATTCCAAGAGTTGGAGTTTACAGGATGCTTTGGGTATTTCATCTGTGAAGTCGGAGACTGATTCTGTCGAACTACTATCCCACGATGTGTCGCTTAGTGGTTGACCTACAGCTTCTCGCTCATATTTATTCCTAGTCTCTTGCGCAGCTTCTACCTCAGTTTCACTCAAGGTATCATCGCTAACACTTCCATTCCGTTCTCTTTTCATCATTTTCTCGACCCTCTTTGTGTACTTAGCTTTGAGAAATTCGGCTTTCTCTGCTGCGATACGGTCTTTTTCTCTTTTTGCTTCTTGCTGCTTTTTCCGTATTGCATTCAGCTTCTCTCGTTCGGTGCGCTTTCTCTCTGCATCGTTTCGTTTGAGCGCCCAAGCCATCTTCACCTTTTTCATGTCTTTGCAGTATATACCACGCTCCTTTGCCGCATCGACAAGCTCTCTATAGTTGTAAGTATCGTAAATGGAATTCGTCTTGTCCCCATCGCGCACTTTATGGGTACCGCCTCGTCGATGTACAGCAGCTTGTGGAGCTTTGCTGCGTTCTAAAGGTTCGCGTGATCCTTGATGCGCAGCATCATTTTTCTTCCAAGCTCTTTGTTTAGGCATCGTGTCGTCCTGATTCCCGAATCTGCGTTGACGATATATTGCTAGGATGAGGTTTGAGGAATATTTCTCTTATAAAGGATGCCGAGCTAGGCGACGCTGTGTAAAAGTCCACATCTTTGTCAGGATGTGCCTGGAAAGAATGTGGTTCAATTACCTTCTTGCCACAGCGGGCTTTGTTCCATTGTTAGCATGAATGGACGATCAATGCGAAGAATCGGAAACAATGTCATGTAGCACTTGAACACGGACACGGACACAACCTCACTTCCATGTTGGAAATAATTCATTCGCAGGAGTCTAGGGTATCTCACTGCGACATGTTAACTTGCAAACATTCGTAATGGGTAAAACTTGCTTACAATTCCGTCTTCTCAGCTTCTTCTTTTCGCTTCCCTGTTTTGAAGTCGAAGGATCCTTCCAATTCCATCCATTCAGCCGTAAAAGCCATCACTAGTTTTGTCCAATCTTCCACTGTGTCTGCGTCAAGGTGTTCTGCATCGTCATCCATAGTATGCCACACATTCGGAAAGGGCGAAGGAATCATGTGCAAGATCTCAACGCCGCGAGCCATGAACGGAACATGGTCGTCTTGAACGAAACCGCCCAAAAAATCATGACTCTTTTTGTTTGCATCCGGCAGAAACGGTCGCTCAGCGCGAGGCTTCTTATCCTCACGGTTCGCCATCTTGGATGGGTGATTCGGAGACGACTTCATCAAGCCGAGCTTTCGCAAGCGCTCCTCGACCTTTGCCATATTCTTGTACGCCCAATGCGTAGTCATAAAATACGAGGGTACTTGCGGGTTTTTTGAACCCAAGAGATCAAGGAGGAGGAACAATTCGATCGAATCGAGAGGTGTGCGATAAATCGATGCCGCGGCATGGAAGGTTGACTCCCAGTCTTCAGCCAGAGCTCTGCCCGTGACAACTTAGCGATTGTTCATACCTACAACGAGGATGTCACCCACCTTGCACCGTACAGACTATCCGTGTCGGTCCAGCTCTTGAAAGCCTCCTCGCCGTCTAGCAATAGGACTTGAACGCCTTTGTGCTCCACGTTGAAGTCATCCTTGCCCTCTTTCCACTTCTTAGTCAAAGCAGCATCAATGCTGCGCACGATGTGCATGATCATGGCGCACGGTGCCGCACTATCTGTGGCTCCAATGAACCCCTCAGGTGTAAACTTGCTGTCGTAATGGGCGACCAGTGCCAGTCTGGACACGTCACCCTCCATAGTGCCCGGTGGATCGCGCGTGGCTATGATGTTGACAAAGGGTACCTCCTTGCCGTTGCTTACCGGAGTCTTCGACGTGGAATTGTGCAGTTCTATCTTCCATTCCGGTAACTGCGACTTGAAAAAGTCTACAAAATGTTTTCGCACGGCCAGATTGCCCTCGGTACCAGATACTCTGGGGATCAGTATCGGTGCCAGCAAAGAGCCTTTCTTTATGTCGAAGTCGTCGCCTGGCCCGGGCAGGTGCTTGAGTGTCTCATCGCTGAGGTCGTGGTACGCGGCGCCGAGTGAAAGGAACGAAAGGAGCGTCAGGAACGCGCAGGCGAACAACATGATTGCAACCTATCACATGGATTATGCACAAGGAATCAGAGGCGCTGACAGAGAATAGTGGTGAATCAAACCACATACAGGAGCATAATGGCGGTCGGCTTCGGAGAGAGGAACCGTGGCATCTCGCGGACCCTGAGACGTCGGCCTGTCAGCGCCGGTCGGGCACTAGTGCCGGACCGCCGGCACACGTGATACCGCGACACCAGAAAACTCGAAATGCGTTTCGGCTTCTGCTTCTCTGTCATTGGCCAATCCTATTTTACACGAGCGACAAAACTGACTACTACTACCCTATGCCACGGTCCTTCTAAGGTGGCATTGAGGTGACGTACACGTCACGGAATCTACTGCCCAACTATTACAGTCGTACAAGAACCCTCCCTGCTCTTCAACTCATTCCTTTCGGTTAACATGCAGCCGCGATTGTTCGTGTTTGCGGCCACTTTCCGAACTGCTGCGCCGGTAACAACAAGTCGGAGACCAGTCACTCAGACACACTTTGCCAGTTTCGTGTGCCGAGCCTGTCAGAGGAAATTTTCTACTTCTCCGACGCTCCGTTTGTTCGGGAAATCGGTCAAAGAAGGAGCCAAAGCAGTCGAAAAAGAGCGTAGTGCGTACAAGCTCTTTGATCGAGACATGATCATATCAAACTGATGACGAGTCAGAATATCCATCGAGACTACTCATATACGATGCAGGGGACGCACGAACCACATGGATCTCTTTCTGGAAAGCAATGGCTTTGCTGCAATTTGGCACCACCCTAGTCTTCGGAGTGCCACCACTGTGGAATAACGAAAACCAGCCTGATACAAGGGTGAGAAAAATGCAGGCAGTCCTGGGTGAGTTTTCCTACCTCCCCCATTTTTCTTCTACGATTTGAGTTACTATTCTCAAGAAAGTCTTCTTCCCTTTTACTGGACCAGTGATGTCACTGGCTTATGATTCTTTCATGACTTCCTAATTTCTTGTTTCTACCTTCTTTGATCCTTTACAAACCCGTCCTTCATATTTTTTCCAAATACCTAAACTTCGTAAAAGTTGAACGTGCATAACTCTATCCTTCAATCTTCGGCGTCCCTATTGAGAATGTCATGGATATATCCTTGTATCAACCACACTGTCTAACAGCCTCGTCCAGTCGGTATCTTGGGTACTATCCCCACTCTGACCCTCGCCTATCTCACTGCACCCTTCGTGCACCAGGTCTTCCTGCAAATCCCTGAGTCTGCCCGGCGCTCTCGCCACGATCTCATACGTTTTGCCGCCACTCTGCGCAGGAACCCGCTCGCAACAGCAAACACTAAACTCGAATTTGTCACGCTGCGGATATTTCCATTCCGTAAACACACCACTGCTTTCTTGCACGAGCTGCGCGCCCTGCCAGAGCGAAGATTCCGCCTAGCTAACATTGAGCTTCCGAAGACGGACGCGTGGGCACAGAGGCAGAGAGAGAAGGGAGTGCTGAAGAGGATACTCGAGGTCATCAACGAGCCGAGGTTCAAGTTTTATGTCAAAGAAGGGAGGCTGTTCACGATGAAGACTAAGGTGCCGGGGGTGTGGGAGGAGGTGGCGGCAAGGATCCGGGATCAAACCGTTGCGGAAAAGGAGGAGCAGGAGAGGAAGGCGAGAGATAGCTTATTGGCGGCAAGGAAACCCATTGTTCCGGCGAAAAGAGTGGTCAGGCCCGTTGTAAACGTTGATGAAAAGATCAAAAGGCAGACGACAAGGAACTTGAGAAAGTAGGAAACTATGGGCTACATCAGGCACGTGTATTGACTGGCGAGCGCAAAATGCGAAGATTTAACTATTTTCATGTAACGGCAACGATACAGATATCAGAATTTGAAACTAGCTTCATCATCTGGTGATCAGACTAACAGCTCGCTCTTTTTGATTTTCATTGTTTTTTCCAATAATTTTCGTACTGCAATCGCGAACTACCGATAGGTTGCGTGTGTAGAGTCTCCAAAGCGGGTTGTTAGCGCATCGCTTGTGATCTGCCTGAATACCCCAACTCTTGTGTGCTTGCAAACATGGGCACAACCTTTTCCGGTGATGCGGCAAAGTTGCGGCGGTAATGACTTCAAACGTTCAAAGGATCAGCGCATCCAGAAGCCGATTCCGGATTGATCCGCAATGAGCTCTCTTGCTGATGTTCGTAAAGAGAGAAAATTGACAGTAGCTACGGAGTAAACTGGACAAACATGCATAACATTCATCCATACCCAGCGATATTGACGCAGCCGATCATGATGAATCGATAATGACGTCACATGTACATAGAGTCACAGGTGTAGCCTACGCGGCACGGTAATCCAATCGTACTCCATCATCTCATTACCATTGTTTCCTATGACCTCTCCGCGTAGCCAACCACTCTGTATCACCTTTCCTTAACCCGGTCTCTGTCGCTCAATCGAAGCCTGAGGTAAGTACAACTGATGTCTTCGTTTGCACGTGATATGTTGGTTACCACGCCGCATCGGCCCCATGCACCCTCATGGCTCAGCATCATTGTCTGCGCCGTATCCTTCTACTATATGTGATACAAACTCTGTATCATGTGGGGGCTATTCTTTTGTGCCAAGTTGTTATAGTGGCGTGCATCAGGACAAGTTTTCGTCCTTCTCCTAGGATGTACACCATGTGAGGCACTATGAGAGTCCTGCTTTCGTTGTGGTATCTAACAGCCAAGTGATTCGTAGGTGAGAAGACGATTGAAATCAAGCATTTCCTTCCATTATCTTTGTAAATTTCGACTTCTCGCATACCTCTTTCTAGTTTGCTTCACTTAGCCAAACATCCAATGATTCTAGAGCTCAAGAAACTTACTTCTTGAAAGCAATTACGCCGCAGTAGACCCTGGCTCTCAACAGAAAATTCTCATAGCATCGGTATGTTTTGAATGGCCCGCTATTCCAACCCAACATCTGCTCATCCAGTACATTTTGGCCCCATGGCTAACGCGCCAAGGAGGCGACAGAAAGAAGTCACATCAAGCCGATATCTTTGATTCAGAGCTTCCCGTAAAACCATTCCAACGGCCTCACGATTGGAGCGTACTAAGTGTACGCCGCATGTATGGCAACGAGGCGAAGGCATCCACGGCGTGGAATCTTTTCCATATTCAGAACGATTCTCGGACTTCGTCTTTGCTGACCCCCATCGACTCGTTGCTAACCTCGTGTTCCATTGCAGCAACAGTTAGTATTTTCGGTGGCACAGTTACAATTGTTGTCCTCAGGAAGCGGCAAAATCGATCACGCAGCCCAAGGGTCATGAGGGATTTTCCTCATCCTAGTCTGAACGTTCTTGTCTGCCACCTCGGAAACTCACTCAGTAAGTGAACCGTTTTCTTGAATATTTAAACACTCTCGAAGTTCAATCATAACTATCAAAACTCCATTCAATTATCCATCCTCAAGCATAGTTCTATCCCAACTCTTTACAATCAGGGAGTTTAGTCTCCATTCATTGATATGGAACTACGCCTCTTCTTTCTTGTTGCGCTGAAATTTCTTAGCGTTGATGCTTCTCTGCCGTATAGCCTACCTGATCAATGTGAGTTTCCTTAATTTCATGAAGTGTATACCATGACGTACGCTAACACCTGCTAAGACGAGGATATATTCGTTCTACGGGAGCTTACCTCGAATGGTATTGCTCCTCTGGTCACGGGTACTGTCCTATCCGGAACGCCAACGACAGCTCCAGTATCGGCCACTCTGACCCCCACCTCCTCCAGAAATTACCAATCCCTCATCGGAGTGTCTTCCTATACGCCACCCCTAAACTCTCCATCGATTGCAGCGTCATTCTATAACTCAATCATCATCAGTCAGCCGTCATCGCCTGGAAACCAGGATTCAGCCACACATACTGTCAGTCGCTTCAACTCGACAGTGCATAGTCGTTCTCCACATATCCAGACTTCCAGTGACAGCACATTTACCTTAAGCTCAAATCCAGAGGTATCGTCTCCGAGTATCTCAGCAAGCTCCAAGAGCCCTCGACCATCTGACAACTCGGTGATACCAACTTCATCTCTACCCCCTGCATTGATCTCTCCAATCGTGAATGAGAGTGCACTTCCCTCGGTTTCCTCATTGCAGAAGTCAGATTCACGCACTAATTCTCCAATCACCGTTACCGCTACGTTGAGTGCATCCAACGTGGTACCCAGTACCGTCACTATCGTCACAACCCCAAAGCCCGCCGTTTCGGAGCACGAAAGCATGTCTCCACCTCAAACATCACAGACTCCGACGGCCTCCCCAGCGATTCCAGCAGGATCTGGTCTTGAAGTCATTCTCGGCAATGTTGCTTATCAACTTCCTTCTTCTGATGAACGCCCAATGGAGGTCATGTTGGCCAATGGTTCTATTGCACAGCTTCTTCCAACCCGAATTATCTTGGAGAGTCAAACTATAACCATTCCATCCGACATCAGCAGTGTAACAGAGCTTCCGGGTGGGGTTACTGCAAAGCCCGCAGAGGCCAGTAGTCCCGATAAACCAAATGACAATGATGACAACGACAGCCATCATAGCGGCGGTGGCCTCTTTGGAGCTTTAGGGAGTATCGCAAGTGGAGTCACTTCAGGTCTCGGAGGGGCAATCAACGAAATTGGCGCTGTTAGTACAACTGCAATGGCCTTTGCAGGAGGAACTGCTGGCGCAACCACCGGTTTCGCAGGCTCACTCACAGGAGCCATTGCAGGCACGAGCAACGTTGTAGCTTCATTCAATGGCATCCAGAAATCATTCAGTGGAAGTCAACTTTCGGAGAATGCATTGGAAACTTTGACCAGTGCCCATTCTCTGAGTCGTCAATCGTTGAACTGGATGAAGTCGACGCAAAGCCTTGTCGAAAACTTTCCGAACCTACCAGCAGATGTGCAGTCGAAGTTGCGGGCAAGAGTCAGTGAATTTGCAAAGAAGGATGGTCAATTGGATCAATGCAAGCAGGCCTTGGAGTCGTTCCGAGACTTCCCGTGGAAGGAGACCGAATTGCCAAATCCGAGCCCAACGGTAACACCAAGCGGAGCGACTCGATCAGCCAATACGAATCCAGTCCCAAGTACACAGAGTTCTTCTTTGCCGCAGAGCGCGACAAGTCTCAAGGCTTCTACGACACTACAGTCGACAACTCGGAGTGAAAGCGCGACGACAACTTCTAGCCAGACTTCTTCATCGAGCAGTGGTACGCCAACCCCCACCGCCGAAATTCTGCACAAATACTTTATAAGCAGTAAGGATGGCACGGAATGGTCCAGATTTGAGAATCTCACTAGGAACATTGACACTGTCAAAGGAACAGTAACAAGGTGGGACACCATCGGTGCATACATGTGTCTTGCCAGAATGAATGCTACTCAAGCCGAAGAGATCAGGACATCATATGACTTTATCGAATCGATCGGTCTGCAAGAAGGTGGACCAGAACTAGATGACCTGGATGGAGCAGTAGAACACTATAGAGCGGTTGGCACGGCAAACAAGAAACAATGTTGCGGGGAGCGATTGAGACACCGTCTGTTCGTCAGCTCTCTGAAAAGGTGCAAAGGATTTCCCCAAGACTTTCTGCTCGCACAATGGGATCACCTGATCCAAATGCTCCGTTGTGGAAGAAAATGCTTTCTGCGCCTCCACCAGGCCCGAACGAGACTCCCCTCACACCATCTGAATATCCCGGATACCTAGCTGACGACACTGGAGGATCTGGGACAACCATCTACATTGTTGACGATGGATTTGATATTTTGCATCCTGTATGTCCGTCAAATATTCTTTGGGTACCTTACTGATGATCACAGGATTTCGCATCTGACGGAAGGACCGTTAGTTCCCATGTAGTGCCCAATGATTTGACGATTCCGGATGAAGTACTCGATCGCGCCGTTGACGAAAGTATTCAAGGTCCCCCTGGGGTTCGCCATGGTACTATGTAAGATTGAACTCATGATTATGTTTGAGGGAAAAGCTAATTGCACTCTTGCAGTATGGCCAGTATTGCTGGCGGCACCCGGACAGGGGTAGCACCAAAAGCAGACTTGCATTTAGTTAAAGTCAAAGGCCATTACTACCATAGGAACAGCCTCCAGACGTCAACTTCATTTCATAGGGAAGGTGCAATCAGGCACTGGACTAAGCACATCATAGAGCATATTGAAAACCGACGAAGGGCTCGACAAAATGGAGGTCCAGAGATAAGGTCAGTCATCAATATGTCATCAGGTAAGGATATGTACCCCCATTCGCTTGTTTGGGAAGGGACATTGAAGAACAATAGGAATCAAATTAGGTACCTATCGCCAAGCAACAATGCAAGATATCAAGGATGCTTTTCAGAAGCTTCTAGATTATTGCCAACAAAACCAGATTCCCATAGTCGTTGCAGCGGGCAACACACCCAGAGTTGCAGACGTCAATGAGAACATACCGCACATACAGAGTACTCCTCAAGACAGTATGATAATTGTTGGTGGCGTCGATCAAGAGGGTCGTCCGTTTGAACATATGCCTGCAGATAGGGACGGGCTCGTCCACGTCTGGTCTCCGGCTAAACAGATTGAGACTCCCATGTCCACGACGGGATCGGATCTCGACACGGGTACCAGTCAAGCTACTGCTATTGTGGTATGTGCGAGCTCTCTGTTTTCTAAGTCGTATTGTTCCCACTAACAACCAGTCTCTCAGTCCGGTCTTATTGCATACTACTATGGGCTTCCCAACTTGAACCACCACTCTGTAGATGTGAACGGGGGATTCGAAGGAGCAAAGGGGCTGGTTATGTCGCACGCGTGGTCCCGTTCACCTACCAATCCGTCGGTGAAGGTTGTGTACAACCTGGCTCGCGGAGATCCGCTTCATGATACTTTTCCATGTGTTCGGCGACGGGGCACACCAGGAAATCTACAAAGTAGTGGCTTTTGCTCCATGTCATCCGCTTCGGCAGCCCCTGCTAGGTAAACCCCAACGGGTCGATCGTCCCAAATGGTTTTACTAATTTCACAACTAGCTCCTCGGTATCAGCTACGTCTTTTTCGATGGCTATTAGCAGTCCGTCTATGCTACTCAGTGCTTCAACAGTCACCTCGAAGTCATCTCCATCCTTGCGATCGCTTTCTCTTTCCTCGTCCACCAAGACGCGAGATCCAACGCCTACATCATCTCCCCAGCCATCTACTAGCTCAAAAAATTCACCGGAGCCGACATCAAAGCATGAGAAGCCAAAGACCTCTACTGACACTTCTCGAGCCCCAGCAAAACCTACCAAACCGCAGAATCCGCAAGAACCACAACAAACTAGAGGATACCTCTCGCCGCCAGCACCAACACCTACTGAGAGAAAACACAGCTGTCTGAACATGATTGGTCTTAACTCCGTATATTGCAATGGTCCTCCGGCTGAAGCTGTAGCATCGTAGGTGGTCCAGAACAGAATTCGGTGGAGAGACGTGGATACAGACACCTTTCGCTTTGACGTTTTATCTTTCTCACTCCTTCTCATCAATTTACTTTCCTGTCTTTTGTTCGATCATGCGAAAAAAAAAAGATGGAAATTTGAAAAAATCCGTTCATATGATTTTCATTGATTTTTTGTTTTAGCGACTGTTGATTTGAGCTTTTTGTTGGAGAAAGTTAGGTACAATTATATGTAGCGCTCCGACCAATTACTATCATTTTGCTGCGATAACCTGTACGGAATATTTGGTGAACCCCTCACGTTCAGTGGAAAATCGACAGGACAGTGAGTTTATCAGTCTCAATTTCTTACCAGAGACTGAAACGGGAAAGGAAATGCAGGAAAATGTCAAAAATGTTCCAAACACAATACGGATCCAATTTCAATCACATCCACTTTCAATCATCTGACCAAATCAGGGAGCCATGATGACTTAGCCCCACTGGGGTGGCTTCTGCGAACTTGGTTGACAGCAACTTGGTGCATATAAGCTTGGCATCGTTGACATGATCTCCACTGATCCCCTTGCTGCGAATGCTCATTGAACAATGGGCATGGTTCACCTTGAACCTTACTATGCTGTTCCGATCCAAGCTCTGGATATGGGTTGGTGTTATCGTTATCCAAACCAACTGGGTCCATTGGCATGACGTGTCCTCCCTCAGCCGGAATAGCGTCAGTCGCTGGAGCCAAGACTTCCGATACTGGGTCTGAAGGCTCAATAGTTTCACTCACGGAAGTCGCTGCGTTGGCTGAGCGCAATCCTTTCTTGATCTTCTTCTTCTTT
>JAODYC010000138.1:53918-67040 GCA_026262405.1 Curvularia hawaiiensis | reverse complement strand
GTTGCTGTTGCTGTTGTGAGAAATCGGGCATGCCATTCTGTGGTATTGATGGCATAGCGCCCTGTGGACTGAAGGGTTGTGGTGAGTAGCCGCCAAAGCCTGCACCGGTAAACTGGGATTGAAGCTGAGGTGCTTGTGGCTGTTGTCCCATTTGGAAGGGATTTGTACCCTGTCCATTTTGCATTGGGAAGGGCTGTTGCTGTTGAGGGAAGCCCATGTTCGCCGTCTGTTGTGGAACCTGGAAGCCTGTTTGTTGCGGATACTGCTGCATCATTGGCTGCGTAGCCATGGTTTGTTGGTTGTCCTCAAGTGATTCAAACAAATCGATCAAAGGCGCATTTGCAGAAGGCTTGGCTGGAGCTGCTGCCGGCTGTTGGCTAGTAGTATTGCTAGAGGCCGCAGGCTTTGAATCCTGGGCTTTGCTGGCCCCATTAGTAGACTTGCCCCCATTCTTCTTCGCCTCTTTCTCTGCGATGTACTGCCGTCGATTGATTTCAAAATCCTTGTCAGCCAGGTACTCTTCCAACGACGCTGCCAGACTCGTCGGGGCATGCTTGATCCTTGGGATTTCCAATCTTGTTGAATGTTCGTGTGATCGCGCAAGACTAAGATACTGCACAACAGCCTCAGTTTGCTTGACAAAAGTGCGGTAGACTGCCAATGCGCGGGTTGCGTCAGGTTTCGATAGTTCAAAGTAGTGTTCTGGTCCATTAGTACAGGGAAGTTTGAAGTGCATGTGCTCAACCCACCAAGAATGTTGATAGTGCCCTCATTCATGACGTGAAAGAGCACTAAGAGGTCCATTGTGAGTAGCCGGAAAGCAGTCAATGTTATTTCGTTCTCGGGCTCGTCATCGAATGGCTGTTGCAGTTGAAATCAGCGCAACTGCGAATTTTCATTGGTTGGAAGGCATGATCATACCTGGCATTTGAGCAGTGCTCTGATCTGATCTTGTACACTTTCTGCTTCGCGAAGAAGACCTTTCTCTATGGTCAAACGCTTGAGGCGACCCTCGCCACCACGCACATAGTCCACTTTTGTCGAGCCGTATTCGATGGCGCGTCGGAGTAGGTATTCAGAGTAGGTCCGAATGTTGTGTCCTTGAGTCTGCACTGTTGGACGCAATGTCAGCAGTCGATTCTCGTGTACGGGCTTATGCCAAAGTTCATCCGCTGTCCACCCGTAGAAACCCGGCCCCTCGATTCGCTATCCGACCATTATCGAACTTTGTAGGGAAAGGGGCCGCTGTGTGGTCCACAGCATATGCGGCCACGTCGACACGTACCCTCTGTGAAGTGATTGATTGCCAGCTTGCGGTGCGGATTCTGAGCAAGATACTTAAGCGTGACCTCAGGTTCGCCTTCTCGGATCATAAGATGGACAATGATAAGGCTCTTGAAGACGATGGTCCATGTCGAGTCGCGCAGGCGGTTGGTGAGAGCGCGGAAGATTTCAGCGACACCTGCTTCGCCAGCATGTGTCGCAACAAGAATATGCTCGACATACTTGGACTTGGGTGCTGCGAGCTGCACAGGGGTCTTGTGTTAGCATATGGCATGTAGAGATAGGTGTCCGCTTGCCTTGATCTTGGTGCCGCCCTTCACGCTTTTCTCGAAAGAACTGGCCATTGGGTGCGAGGAGTACTGCCGCGGCGACAGATGGATGCCCGACTGGGCCGCTGACAGGGCGTGTGAACGTTGGTACGGCGGTCGTGGTGCTTGGTCGGTCGGTGGTGGAGTCGCACGGTCTGTCGCAACGGCTCTGCTGTTCCTAGGGCAGCATCACGACACGGCGGGCGGGCGGGAGAGGCGGTGGCTATCAATAGAGGAGAGGGTGAGAATAGGCCTGTGGACCACAACACCGCGGTAGTTGTCCGTTATTAGAGTCGACCGGGGTGGAGGAACGAGGCAGGGCGCATGGTGGAGCTTGCTCACGTCCGATGGGCGATGACGCTCCTTTGGGTCCACTGTTCCACCGGCCTTGGGCACACTCAGGGTCCCGCTCGTCCTTCCCCTCCAAACGCCAGACGAAACCAAACTTTTTGCTCACCACCACCGAACACGCCCGCACCATGTCCGGCTCACCGCCCCCTGAGGAGCGCGAAAAGGCCGACGCCGAGGCCCGCGCAAAAGAGCAGGCAGAGCAGGCCGCGCTGCCCTACAAGTGGGAACAGACCATCAAGGACCTTGATATCACCATCACCATCGACGCCAAGTACAAGGGCAAGGACCTCGATATTAACATTGGCCGCAACTCCATCAAGGCCGGCATCAAAGGCCAAGAGCCCATACTCCAGGTCGGTCGCAGCGAATCCAGTTCTAGCAACAGCCTGGGCTAACACATTCTCCAGGGCGAGCTACCCCACCCCATCCGCGTCGACGACTCTACATGGACACTGGCCTCGACCAATTCTGGCAAGGAGATCTCTATCCACCTTGACAAGGTCAACCAGCTCGAGTGGTGGCCCCACGTTGTTACCACCGCGCCCAAGATCGACACGTCTAAGATCCAGCCCGAGAACAGCAAGCTGGGCGACCTCGACGGAGAGACGCGGGGAATGGTCGAGAAGATGATGTACGACCAGAGACAAAAGGAGCAGGGCAAGCCTACCAGCGACGAGCAAAAGAAGGCCGACATCCTGAAGAAGTTCCAAGAGCAGCATCCCGAGATGGACTTTTCCAATGCCAAGATTGGGTGATGAGATGCATGGTGAAGACTACAAACACGTGGCAAAAGGTACGCTTGTGTACGCTATGAAGAAGAGTTAGGGGATGGTGCAAGGCCATGCCGGGGTAGCACAAGTGGGGTCGCTCAACGGTGCCAGGTTGTAGGCAAGGATGTGTTCACGACAACCGACCCAATTGCACCAGAAAAAATTGGACGATTGTACATACCATCTCTCTGAACATAGGATGCTAGTTCAGCAGACTGAGATGAATTTGGAGCTCTTAGTGATTACGACCAAAAGACTAAGATTACATCCCCTTAGTGCCAAAATACGGGCCCCTGATTACGCATGCAATGCTTGATAGTGCAGACTCAGAACGCCGTGCGCCGGACAACCGGGGTATCTGCCGTCAATCCAAGGCCCAAACCTAGTGATCTGAAGCGATCTGAAGAAGAAAAAATGACAGTACCAGAGGGTGTCGAGAGATGCTTTGAAACGACTGTATCATCGACAAGAAAAAACCAAAGCCTGAACAAATATCGACAAAGCAAGCATATTTACTGCAGAACGGCACGGCCCACTGTTGAAATGCTACCGCATCACGGTGAGATCGGCTCACCTCGCCAGTCACCACCTTCCGTTTTGTGAGTCTCCGACGCCTCAATGCGGTGTACTTGAGCGTTTTGTTTAAAGATGGCAACCATGTCAACATTCGCAGCCGACTCTTGCACCCGCTGCGAACTTATTGTCATCCCTTTTTGATACCGCTCCTGTCTCGTCTGATACGATAAAGGCCCGCCCGAGAATTTTTCGACCATCATGTTCCACGCACGTCTGCACTCAGCTCGAGTAGTGAAGATGTAGATGATGGCGTTCCAGGTGCCCTGGAGCGGTAGGACAATTGCCGATATAAGGTTTAGGGTAAAATGGGGCTCCTGGTGGTCTTTGTGTACAAATTGGTGCAACCGGTTGATGCTACTGGGTAGCCATACTACGACTAGAGCTAGGAACATGAGGAAGGCAACCTGGAAGTACGCCATCGCTGCCGCATGGCGGTCAGCTGTTCCCCTGCCTGGAGGACGGGGAACTGATAAGACTTTTGGTTCGTGTGTGGCCGTTCCGGGTCGGCTGGTCGAGATGATTTTTGCTCTGTACCCGTTTCGCCCTTTTGGACCCTGACGTAAGTCGAGCTGGGCTTCGAGGTCGTCGAGTCGCACCCTAGCTATACCTGAAGAAGGATGAAAAGGCGGCCCCGAGACTGTGTCTTGTGTATTCATCGATTCCGATAGCATTGGGGTGCTAGATGTGGAGCGGACTGAAATGCGTTCTGGATCTGGCGAGTCATTTCGAGACGCTGTGCTCTGCTCTCGGATGTTGCATTCAATCTGCGTCGTCACAATGATGTTATGCGGTTCCGAGAACGTATCCACGGTGTTTAGACCGCTCGCAAGTCGCACTGTCGCTTCATTAGAGTTCCGAGAAATGGATACCAGTTCGACGCTCTTTTGCCAGATTCGATATCCCGTAATGCTGTAGATGCTAACAGCAGCAAAGATCATGATCCTTTCCGATTCAAATTAGCAAAAGAATTCGCTCAAACAAGACAAGTTCAAGCTCACCACGCGGGAACATAGAAAAATGCAATCCTCATCCACTCGACATCGACCGCAACCCAGCACCACATTGTTGCAGGACCTATTATTTTATGTCCTGTCCGACCAAGTATAAAATACGCCAGAACCGGTACTCCAGGGATTCCGTAGCTAAACGCAAAGTACCATTTTTCCAGGTGCCGTAGCTGCTGCGCATCATATCCGTTGAAGAAGACAAGAAAAACATTCGTGGCCATGCAAAGAATCTGTTTTGCACGAATTAGCCGACCATCCCTTTTTCAGTCGCTTCAGCCTCTTCTACTCTTTTTCCATTGTCGAGGAGAAGTAATAATGGAGACAGTGTGTATTTACCCAGAAAGCATCCGCAACCATGAACCACTGGATGAGTAGACCCTGAAATTCGCATGCACCAGAGGGCGGGTTCCCAGGCTCTGGTACCATGGAGGTGGACATTAGTGTTGCTACATTTGTGAGAAGATTTCCGAAGGTGGCGAAGAAGACGAGTCGGTTGATCGCTGGATCGAGGGTCAATCAACTGTCGTCGATAATGCACTGATATGTTTTCTGGTATAACTCACGTTTTCTGAAAAAGGGAAAGGCGCTGAAGGTGCCGATTATGAGGAAGGATCCGACGACTGATAGGATCGACGATATGCGTGTTGCGGTTTCAAGAGCTGCGAGTTGGCTCTCGGTTAGTGGGATAGCCATATTTACGAGTAGAGAGGCAATTCGGCGAGAGGTAGTCCAGTATCAGGAACGTATTGTTGTTTAAGGATCGTAGCGGCCGTGCCATCTAGTCAAGCGGATGAGATAGTGGGCTCGCATGTGGCATGCTAGGATGCTATTCACCGACAATTCATTGGCGAACGGCGTCAGAACTGGCTGCGAGGTAAAGGTATAGACTGAAATGTATAGCAGTTGCGCAAGGGCTTGGGTCTAGCTTCACCGAAGGGATGACCACGAGTTATGGAAAACGAGTTAAACTACGCCTGGGGCCCAAGTCTTTTAGACAAAGCGGGGTCCTGGATGCATCCGCTTACACCTCTCAAAAGGAAAACGGCTTGAGACAGTGGTGTGTAGTGTGTGTTTGCACTCTGCTTGTACCAGAAGCCCACAATGGCTTATGGGTACAGTAACCGTCCCATGTACAAAGCAAGCTTAGCGAGGCGATACAGAAAGCCAAACTCTATCCATGCGTACGACGTGGCACACAAGCGTGGAAAAGAAAAACTCGAGGAAAGCAGGGAACACCAGATGACACCGTCAGCCCAGCTTTGTGTCACGGGCGTGCTGAACAAATGAAAAATATGCGATGGCGCATGTTGGGCTTCATGATGTGCACTTTGACTGTGCGCGTACCACGAGAGAACCGTTTGAACCAACTCGAGCGACGTTGGACCTGAACATGCAAAGGACGATTACACTGCCACGATCTTGTTTGCTATCTTGGAGAATGCCATCTATTTATTTAGAATGTACGCAACATCTATGAGTACTAACAACGATACAAGGGCATCCGCAACCGTCCAGCCTTCACAGCCCAGAAAGCCCGCGCTACTCGCTTGGGAACATTGACACGCATTTTCTTTCATGGCTGAAACACCACACCAATAGGCGGGAGTATTCGCCGAGGGCAGTGCGCTCGATGATTCGAGGGTGGAACAAAGGGCGATTGCCAAGCTAGATCTGTCATGTCGTTCCCCGCAGGTGGCTGCATGCACCGGTGCTTTCGGGATGCGGTCTTGATGCCGCTGGCGCTAAGGGAGGATAATGGAAATCCCTTGCGTTTTCTTAGCTGGCTGGGTCAGAAGACGTTTGTCTTGGAAAGGAAGTCGGCGCATATGGAGGCTGCGATGTGGACTCCCGCTAAGATGTGTGATTCAAGCCAAGTTCCACTTGAGCGCTGAAATCACACTGGTAGATATTCATAAAATCAGCACTATTTTCATCTCCAAATCGTATCAGTGAAAAGAGCACCAAGATGCCCAAACCCTACACCTTGAGTGAGCCCACCATCACCCAGTATGGTTGCAGGCGACTTCCGGTTATTTGGTCACGCAGTCCCATAAACACCGATGTCTGCAACTCCTCGGTACCAGTATACTGTAATCGCGTGGGATAGATCCTATCATGTAACATTGTCCTACACCATATTTAGTCTCCCTCGACGAATAGTAGCCTCACATTTCCTAAATTATGATTAGAGGGGAAATGTGGAGCTCGCGAAAAAGAAACACATCTCCTTGGCTCTAGTTCCTCGCCGATAAGAAAAAGTAACTATCTTTGGGGTGTCACTGCCAACTTGGGCTGATTAGGACAAAAAGAGCCATGCGTTGTTGCATTACAGTTCGAGGAATTCAGCCTCTTCGGTAGGAAGCACTAGCCTAGTGTTATTCTAATTTTTCGGACTTTGGTGTGACAGAAGGTCTTCATGGATCGTGATTTAAAGTGAAGATGACAATGAATTGGCCGATTGTGAGAGGCCGCCCAGTATGCAAGAGTACAAATCCGGGAGTTTAGCGCGATTGGACATTTTACATGTGTAGGTCTTGACTGCCCAAATCGCCGCCATGTTGTACAGTGCTTGCGCCGACAGAATAGGCGAAAGTATTAGGGACACGCATTAAGATTGTGGGACTACTTTGGTCCAGAAAAGATACGCGATACTTAGCTTGTTGAAGCGCTGACAGCCGTGTGTGAGACCTGACCCAGCGTCAACCAAGGCAGGCAAAAGATGTAATAGCCCGAGACATCCACACGTGGAAAAAGGATCTCGAATTACTCTACTAATCTCAAGTTGTTAACCCTTCAATCTAACCTTTGCCAAACTAAGTAGCAGCTACCGCAGCGCCCGTTGTAGCCTCCACTCCACCCTCCACCGGCTCAGCCGCCCGTCGCTGCTTCCCAGAAATCAAATACACAGTAGCACGGACATCCAGCAGCGGATCATCGCTTGGTTCTACCCCTTCCACTCTGGGTATAGGATCAAAAATGACAGTCCGTTGCTTTTCCAAACTCTCTTCGTCGCCGATCGTCTTCTCGATCGTGATGGTACCCAGCTCCACCAGTGTTCGCTCCTCAGGCCAGATCACAGTCGCGTTGTCAGTGACATCACCTTCCTCTGCTATTTGCGCCACGAGCTTGAACTCGATCGGGGCTTGTGCGAGGCGCTGGGGGAACTCGTCGAAGAGGTACGTCGAAGACTTGCTTTTCAGCGCTTCGGCGTCGAGGTGCTTTTCTCCTGCAACAGGCACGATGCGGTATCGCAGCGTCGTAGACTTGCCTTCCTTCGTGAATTTGAAGGCATTCACGCCGAAGAACTTTTCGGTTGCAAAGCTCTCTGGACTGGGCTTGGGGTCCTGAAGGAACCTGGCTGTCTCTTCATGTCGGCCGAGGAATTCAGGGACAGCTGTTTCGGCAGTGGCGCCGGTTGCAGCTTTCAGGAATCCTAAGAATTCAGCTCCGGTGCGTGTGGGAAAGTACTTGGTTGAATGGGCGATGATATCGGTGTGGTGACGTTTGCCGTCGAGCTCAGGTAGGTGAAATCGAATTGCAATGCCGCGTGGGTTGGCATTGGGATCTGTATCGGGGATGTTGGGAAAGCCAGTAGAGGAAGAGAAGCGTACGGTAATTGGTGTCGATGGAGCGTTAAAATGCGGTGCCGAGGTGAGTTCGGAGGCAGATGAAGTGGGCGTGAAGGTTCCGGTCAGTAGATGACCTTTTGCGTGGGCTGTGTTGGGGGTTGTTGTTAACAATTGCAATCAAGAAGAAACACCATGTGCTTGATATAGTTGACAGTATATTGGAGAAGGATTATGGAAGGTAACTCAATATACCTGGTCTAAAGCTTCGTGCAGCACCACCCGCCATGCCGCGAAGAGTGCTCACAAGGCCATTACTCGTCTCCAGCACCTGCGTGTCAGTGGAGAGCGGCATCCTGAGTTCCTTTGGTGTTCCTCCTTCCCAATTAATTCAATTGTAATCGAGGCGCTCTGTAGCCGTGCACGAGATGGATGCCTACATTCTCGTCTGCCATGGCACCAGACTATATACACAAACTCGGTTACAACAGGCACTACAATTTGTCACTGCAGTGGACTTGATTTGATGCCTTCCAACCGCACCCAGTATGTCGCCTTATCGCGTCGTCATGCTAGAATAATGTCCTTGATCTTATTGGCCAAGGAGGTTCGGCAGAAGGCTGACTGCATGCTTACTTGCATCCCCATTTGGTTACACTAACAATGTTTAGAAATACGTTCGCATACTTGATGTTTAGTAAGTTAGCTTAATCATCTGCTTGGCTGCTGAGGAACCGGCACGGAGTACACTAGGTCCCGTCTCTATTGTCGATTGGTCTCTGTAGGAGAGTTGTGAGTAGCATCCAGTGTTGGCCCGATATGTATTGGTATATGCATGAAAAGAACTCCAGTGTTGGCCTTGTGAGTTTGTCCCTTCCAAGACATGCGCTTCTACTACGCTTTTCAGACGCTACGTCACATAGTCTCTAGACCTGATCATGACAGCCTGCATTTGGGCAGTGTTCCATCCAGCCTGTTGGGAACAACAACTCATCTGCTGTGACTCTGGAGATGCGGTCAAGGGCCTACTGCATGTTTTCCAGCCTTTGACACACCATGTTGTCCCAATGAGCTCAAAGTTTATGGTCTGTCCTTCCGCGTAGGACTGGAGAAGTGTTTTCCTATGATCTGCAGATATTCCAAGTAAAAATTATCATTATAACTATCCTTCCATGCTGAAATTGGGTATCAAATCTATTTGTCCTCCTCCACCATTCATCCTACAACCTCGTCGCCTTCCGACATCGCGCCATCCATACCTCGCTTCCTGGGCACAAGGATACTTCGCAGTATACACAGCTTCCCGTTGTTAGGGCAAATCTTGTCTCTGTTAAGCTGCTTATCTGCCGGACCAGTCGGGCCGCCCGAGAACTTCGCTTGACCAAAAAGCTTAAACTGTCTCTTGTCGCTCTCGGGATACTCCTCATCACCCCAACGGCCTTTGAAGTTAAGCCAAGCCGTCGGCGCGCTTCCGTCGTACGCTTCGAACTTGTTGTTGCTCGGTGTATACTTATAATACCACGCGCTAAGCAGTGGATCCCACAATGTGCCTTTGTTGGTGTAGTCTTCGAGGACACCGCCAGGGAGATTGAGATTGGGAATTGTATGATCGTGGGTTCCGCCCATGGCGTAGTTTGCATGCGAGCCTTTTGCAGAGTAGGCGAGAGGACGAACACCAGCGGAGTCTTTCTCAACGGCTGAGTAGCGGAAGGCTTGGCCGTTGGCGTGCTGGGAAAACCAAACACCGGTTGGTTTACCGTTGGCAAAACGGACCATGGTGTGCTCCCAGTCTCCTACGTGATTGCCTATATAATTTGTATTAGTTCTGCGTGGAATGCTCTTGTGGCGCATATGGAGACTGAAGTGAAGAGAAAGTGATTCGGCATACCAAAGTTCAACTGTTTCCAGCCTAGTACTTCTCCGCCATAGTTGTAAGCGTAAAAGTACATGTAGAAAGCGTCTACATTGCCATTCCCTTTGTCGTTTACGATGATAGCCGCAGTGGTCGCTCCCTCCGTCTTGCCACTTGCATTAGGCTTGGTGCCTTTAATCCATTGAGGATTCGTGGTGACATCGTCGTTCGAAGTGAGCCAAACGTTGCTGGCCATTTGATCCACATTCGATGTCGTAAGGGGCTTAGAAGGTCCAGAAACTTCTTGGAAGTTCACCCGGGGGGTGACATGGTTGAGGAACGTTTGGACATCCGTCGGATAATATGCATCTTCTGAGTGAAGGTACACCAAAGGAGCTGGATAATATCAGATGAGTTTGTTTCCTTTGTGCGAGGCCAGGAATTACTCACCATATTTCAATACATAGTCAGGGACACCACTTGGTGCTTGTCTTTCTTGCAGCTTGAGAGGTACTCCGCTTACCATAGATGCGGCGACTGCCACAACAGCGATGAGCGACGTCAAACCCATGATGTTTGCCTTTGAAGATATGTTAAAAGGAAGTCAGGCCAGCATCGAGCACAGCTCTGGCAACCATTTTATATGATATCTGCGTCTCTTGCACACAAGACCTCGTTCAGCTGAGCCGACTTCCTTAACCCACCCTCCATAACACTATGCACATCCCCCTACGTTCTCTGGCCTCCACACGCACATCTGCATGCGAGTTCCACGTCTATGCACACCCACTCGCTGTAATGTCATTTGCTGGACTCTTCCAAATGAGCATCTTGGCCCCTTGCCAATAAAAGGAAAACGCAATCACACGTGTCGAGCAGACGAAAAGTAAAGGTAACTATTAGCCGGGTCCCATCCGACGCGGAGTACTAAGCGGGTGTGGCGTGCATGGCAGGCCGCCATGCGGTCAGGCCCCTGATGCGAAGCTAGACGTGGCGAACCAGGCGCAAGGACGCAGCGACGTTGATAGGGTAAACGCCCAGCTGATTGATTAATGAAGCACTAAGCCTTCAGCAATGCTAGGAGCTTGCTATTCGCGAGCTGAAAAGCGTGGCTATCAAGCGACCCGACTGAGTTGCCCTTTTGCGCATAGATGTCGCTGACGCCGAGCGCACTCGAAAAAAAAGGAAAGGGGGATCTGCAAGTTGTGCATCTGGTGACTATGCGGCGTTCACGAGGGAAACGAGGATCTTAGGGGTGTGGAGTAGACAGTGTTAAGAACCGAGCTGTGTGACCTTCCTAAATGAGATGGCGAACAAAAACTTCGCCTTGTGACGTCCCTTGAACTGTCGTTCGGCCGCATGCATCGTCCCATGTGCAAAAGTGCGTTCAGGCAAAACTGAACCCCGAGCGAATCAATCTGCACGTGTAGTAAGGCAGTTCTCGACACGTCGTTGTTTCAATAGAGAGCAGGTCCGACTTTGCAAACCCACCTTGAAGCTACAAGATCCCTTGTGGTCTGTCATGCTCTTGTTCATCTGCAATATATCGTACAGCCAGCTACTAGAATACAAATGTCCTCGCGTACTTGCGATCCATCTCTTCGTACTCCTCCTTCAACATCTTACTCCTCAGCTTATTCAGCCTGAGCGTGACACCCTCTTCTTCACCCTCTAGATTCTCTGCTTCTTCATCTAATGCCTTCGTACCTTTCACTTTCCACAGGAGACTTGTGATCCATCCACTCTTTGCCTTGTCGCGCTTTTCCTTAGCTTCAGCAGCAAGATATGTCATAATCTTTCCCCAAGATTCCAGGCCAACCTCCTCGCATCGTTCGCATTTTTTGCGGAGATCGTCATTAGTGCGTATAGCATCTAGAGACTGTGCAATCTTGGAAGTGGAAACCCCATCGCGGACCCAAGAAAGACCTTGTTGGCGCTGAGTTGAAGATGAACCGGCAGTTGCAAAGAGAATCTCGCCAATGTAGTTCTTGAGCGCAGCTTCCTCGCAGCGGTCACTTTCTTTGCGCAAAAGAGGTTCGTCCCCTGAAGGTGGGACAGGGGGGTAATCTGGTTCGCGGAGGAGGCTGACCAAGGTGCCCACCAAGCTTGAATCTTTTTGTGTTCCGATGGTGGGTGTGCGGGCTTCGTCCGCACTCATACGAGCACGGAGCAGAGAGACAAAGATTGGTAACGCGGACGCGACTCTTCTTTGTTCAGCTAAGAAGATGGCCAGATTTGTAGCAGCGTAAACAACGTTTGGAGTTACGGAATCTTTTGGCGCTGTAGCAGATAGAACTGCAGTCTCTCGATTGATGACCACAGACGGTTCGGGAGTTGGAAGACCAGATATAGCGATGTCTAGTGCCCATCTGTACATCTCTTCGGCAGAATCTGGTAGTTTCCTGAAATTAAGCCAATCAGCGTATCCCAACGCAGCAGACAGTCTTTGGTATGTAGTAAATCCCTTGGAAGTGATGATTTTAAGGTAGAACGACTCGGGTGTTTCAGCAGCGGGGACACGATGCTCTTCATCAGGTACTTCTGGCATGCCAGGAAGGACAGCTTTCGGTCGCGGATTCGTGGCCGACGGAACAAACTCTGGTGCCCACACGTTTCTCCTCCACTTGTCTGTGACCCATCCATCCAGTCGCTCTGCTGCACTAGCCATACCCATGAGTACTTCATAGTAACCTTGCCTCCACTCTTCACTTTTTGCTGAAATATCGAAACCTGCCTTTCCCACCCCTGGCACTAATATTCCTCCATCCTCTTGCTCCACGAGACCGGCTCCATCCTTGTCTGGATTTTCTAGCCGTTTCAACGCATATTCCAACTCGGAGTACACTCGCGCCCAGTTGGGGAAACCCTCTTCCTCGTTGTTCTCGGGAACTTGCCACCACTTTCCTCTCCTAAACCTGAACCTTGTAATCAGACTCCATTCATGCGGCGATGGAAATGCCCGCTCTTGTTGCTCGCTCAATATGCCCAAACTTGCAATGCTGAAGCATGACGTGATCAAAAAAATCAGAATGGTGTATCGCACACTCAGTCTCGCAGTATCTTTTATGAATTTCTTGTGGGTCGCGCTTATGGAGAACAAACGTTGGAGTTGGCCGTTGGAGAGGTGCTGCCCGGAGGGGTAGAGGAACGGGAGTTGGGGTCGCGCAGAGCCTTGGTGGGCAATAAGGAATTGACGAGGATGTCGGTAGGAAAACTGGCGCGGTAAAGGAGGACAATTGATAGTGTAGTTTCTTGGAGGCTTCAAAGCGCCCCGCGGCAGCTTTGATAGATGCGCCGGCGGCCGCATTGTTGTTTGCAATTGCTCAGTCGTCGCATGGAATATGCTCTGCCGCCATCCACGGTTCACGCGCCAAGACGGTACTCGCGTCACCGCCCGGCAGAAAAAGT
>JAODYC010000138.1:41595-53336 GCA_026262405.1 Curvularia hawaiiensis | reverse complement strand
GGACAAAAAGGAAAAGAAGTCGAAGAAGTCTGACAAGGCTGAGACTAATGGAGATGTCGAGGAAAAGCCCACAGCTGAGACCAATGGCGAGGCTACCGCAGAAGATGCAGACGTTGTGGAGGAAGTGGATGCAGAGGAGGCAGAGGAAGCCCAGGCTGCAGTCGATGCCAATCAAGGTCGCTTCATCGTTTTCGTTGGTACGTCCAGCCATTCGCCTACCCTACCTACTTCCTGCTAACAAGCAACCACTAGGCAACCTCCCCTACTCGGCAACCAAGGAGCAAATCGAGAAGCATTTCGAGAAGATTAAGCCTACCGAGATTCGTCTGCGCACATACAAGGGCTCCGACAAGTTCATGGGTACATGCTTCATCGAGTTTGATCGCTTCGACCGCATGGTGACGTGCCTGAAGAAGTACCACCACTCCGTCTTTCCCGATCCCAAGAAGAAGGAGGGTAGGAAGATCAATGTTGAGCTCAGGTACGTCAATCGCACATGCCAGACTATTCCCGATCTATGAGTGTTGATGCTAACATACTGCAAAATAGTGCTGGAGGTGGCGGTAATGGCGAGAACCGCAAAGCCAAAATCGCAGCCAAGAACGAGAAGCTACACGATGAGCGCGCCCGCGACCGCGTCAGGAAGGCTGAGCTTGATATGAAGCAGAGCGAACGCAAGCAAAAGAAGGAAGCCAAGCTTGGAAAGGAGTCCGGTGCTGGACAGGAGGCCGAGGCAGCGGCAGAAAAGCCTTCCGAAGCCGAGACTTTCGGTATGAACCCGGCTCGTTTGGCCATGATGCAGGCCCCTCAGCGACCGGTGCACAGGTCGAGGTACTAGATTCCGAGGGATATTGAAAATTCTAAGGCTGTTGATAACGTCGAGTCTGTTGATGGTTGGCCATGTAAAAGAGATAGGGTTGTGTCTTGCTGCATGTCCATGCTTGCGATACCAAATGTTTGAGATAGAAAGTAATGATTGAGAAAGACGATGCAGTTGTATTTCGATCGAAATGTCTTCTCATTCCATCAACCTAGCACTCGTGCATTACAGCCAAAAGAGTGACAACGCATCATGAGCGTGGAAAGTCAAATCAGAGCGCTACAACAATTACCCTCCATTTCAAGCACCTCCAACGTATCGCTTGGTTAGGTTTTCAGTGCCCACTACCGTACCCGCCCTTGGTCGTGCACACAGTCTTCGTTCCCGTAGAGACATACGTACTCGGCACATCTGCCGTCTGCGTAGCCACAGAAACCGTCGTCACAGATACCGTCACGGTCTCCTTGGCAGTTGCCACGCTCGTCTTGTAAGAAGTACCTACGGAACTAAGTGAAGTGTTAGTTGACGGTACCGAATCGCCGTAGCACATTGGGGATTGAAGGAGGGATAAGAACGTACGTAAATGGTACTGTTTCGGCGAGTGTGACGGATTTGATGGCGCTTTCGACTTTGGTGTTGTAGATGGTAGTTACGACGGGGTATGTTTTAGTCCAGTAGCTTGTGGTAAGGGAAGTGAGAGTCTGGTTTAGGTCAGAAGAATTGTACACAGTGGTGAGCATCTGCATGAACATACGGTGATACTGGTTCCCGTAGTGGTATACGGGCAAGGGGAAACAGTGGTAGAAGGCTTCTCAACGACGGTTGGGACAGGGACGACTACGGTTTTGGTGGACAAGTAGGTCGTCTTACCTTCGCCGACAATGGAAGTGATCCAGGTTGCTATGAGAGGTTGGAGTGTTAGTAGTAGTGGGGAAGATTGGGAGAGGATATGCGTACAAGGGGTACAGATGGTTTCTTTTGCTGGAGGAGGCACTTCGTACACCAAAGATGTCTGAGGTGGAGTTGCGGGTTGCCCTGGCAGGGCGAACGAACGGTAAGATAGAGCAAGGAAGACTAGGAGATTTGTGCAAAACATCATGAACGGTTATGTGAATGTATCTTTGGAGTGAGAGTTGATACTGCGGAGTGAAGATGATCGTTCTTCGCACTGCTGCATTACTCAAGCAGAGCAGAACAATCATCTTATATCTCTCCAAGACCGATTTCATGCACATATCTTTAATCCCGTTGCTTCTATTCTGACAACCGTGGCTTCCCCATTCTCTACGTGGCATGTACACAAAGCAGAGCCGGCTTGCATATTCCCGCCGAGCGGGAAGCTATGTCTTGTGTTGTGTTATCCCATTCTTCTGCACACTGAGTTACAAAATCGGACCACGCAGTGCTAGCTGGTCAGCCTTTGCAACAGCTGAATTAAACTAGATATAGGTGCAACAATCGTGTTCGGATATTGCCGGAATATTTTGCCATCATAGATTGTGTATTGCATTTGAGGAGTAAATTGGTCCTCAAAAAAAGTCACTGAACGGTATAGGTGTTTGACATGGGACGAGTCTTGATCTATTCACGCCATGATCCCTACCAGTGCTACAGATGGTCGACAACATCCTTAGCCGATATGTGCAATTGTCCACGTACGGCATTTCGTTGCCTGGCATGTGCAGGGTTTCAGCAACGGAATGCACCGCCAATACCCACAACAGATGCAATGCACGTTATTCGTCCTACAGGCTGCCGTGTTCAAGCTGATTTCTTAGCCAATGTACTGGACTACACGATCCGAAAAGACTTCAGAGTGACTATCGAGTAAACTGAGCGATCCAGGAGGAACCCGATGATCTGATCTTTCGGGTGTTCCTAACGATTATCCTTGTAGGGTGCGGTCTGTACTTATCCACGACTAGGTTCGCTTTGCGGGGGATGTTGCGATATTACCTAGGTGATTACGACCTCAGCCTATGCCGTATATAAAGTCCTCAAATGACTGTCCGAAGTCCCAGCAACGCATCTTAGAGGTCGTATGTATGCAAGAGACAAATGGAGATAGCGACGTCTTGCGAGGACGGTTGGGATGTATGCGCACAGACCAAGGGTCCACCAGCCGCGGTCCTGGTCTCATCGCAACTTTTTTGTGACGCCCTCCACGAACTCTCTCTGTGCCATTGTCCCGGAAGCCCCACGTTCCCCTCAAAAAACAACCCGTAAAACTCTTCTCCCTTGTACGGCAATACCTGTTATACAACCAACGGAAGACCAGCCCGCCATCCACGCATTCCACACCGTCTCGGGGGTCCGCAACGCCGGAATGCTGTGCTAGGGCTGCAAGTAACTCGAACACCTCACCCCGCCTAAGCCTTGATGGAAGCCCTCCAGAAAGCCGAATCATGAGCCGATCCAGCACTCCCACACCCGGGAACCCGCCGCCTTCTGCCCAACCCACATCCTCACCTGCCTACCAAGGCACGCCCATCACCTCCCCGCGTTCCCTCCGCCAACTCTCCATCTACTTCCTCGGCAGCGCCTGCCTCCTCGCCTCGACCGCTCTGACTCGAAAAGCCATTTGGCGCCGCAACCTGCGCCTCAAACCCTCCTTCTACAGCCCCAACACCAATCCGCACGAGTACTTCAGCCCTTTCTCTGACGCCTGCCAGGCGCTCAATCTGGCGACTATGAACTGTGTCAGCGTGGGCATCATGGCGCTCGGTGGCGCCATGTGGACATTTGACATTGCAAATATCAAGGAAGCGAGGGCGGTGCTGAGGAAAAGGCTGAATTATGACAGCATATATGAGTCGGAGGACGAGGTGCCAAACACCATTGCGGAAATGATTGCTGCCTCAGGACAGATGCGGTTTGTGGAGGATGATGACGATGAAGGGAGTAAGAAGGAGAGAAAGGACCAATAACAACGCAGGGACTGTGTACGATGTATGAGGTATATGTATGTATGAATAGTGTATATTATACAAAGTAGGAAAATGAGGGCGGCGGGTGTGATAGCCTCTCTACATGGCTACTGAGTAGTAGTAGTAACACCACGCCAAAAGGTGTTACTAGAGAGTTGGCTGGTTACGAACGCTGTCGGTGACAGAATACTGCAGCTGGGAGCATCTCGTGGCTTGGATAGCTGCGCGGTGGTCTCGTTTAAGCCACGAGAATGCACCGCGATGATGATGACGAATCGTGTTACTAGGATCGCGTGGTGGAACACGGTAGAATGCGCTGTCGCGTTGTAGCACGAGTGCGGAGTCCAATGAGACACTGCAGCAGCACGGACTTGGTCGCAACAGCATGCGCTGAAGGAGGGAAGCTTATGTGGGATTTTTAGAGGAAGATGTCGTCACTATGCACGAAATTGGGTGCAGGCTTGAGCAAGAGGCCACTGACTGTATCTGCCGGCCTGACATTAGCGTTCTTGATACCATATTCCAAGGACACTTCACATCCAGTTAAAGCTTTAAGATGGCTGTACCACAATATTGCATCTACGTAGAATATCTGCGTATTACCAGCTTTCGTTGCAATTTCGTCCATGTTATCGTGAACGCCGGGTGCATTTCCCTTGAAGAGGAAGAAGAGCAAGAATCCCCCTTGTTGGAAACCCCACGAGAACCCCACAGTCCTTGCTCCGGGAGAAAACATAGAAGAAAGGTCGTTACTCCAGAAGAGGAAGGCACAGAACAGGAGGATGTATGCTATACTGCTCTTGGCCCAAAGACCCATCTGACCATCTCAGTGGACTCCTCGACCTCCACGGTCGCCGCGTCCACTGCCACGGCCACGGCCCGAACCTCCACGTCCTCCATGTGTCGTATTCGAGCTAGAGTACTCAGAGTATGGTTGAGGAGAAGAACCGAAACCGATTGCGCCTCCACCACGGCCAGATGCAGCATGAGGGCCTTGACTTGAGCCCCCTCGTCCACCATATGAGCTTGATTCAACACCACCACCTCGGCCGCGCGCAGCTGATCTGGTGTTGGAACTCGGCGGACCCGAGGAACTTGCAATCACAGGGCCAGGCGGAGGATTTGTTGCCTGAGATCCTGAGCCAACGACGGGAGTGCCGAAACCCGGAGGGGCGCCACTTATACCACCGCTACCCGCGCCTTGCGCAAACGGGGAAGGGTAGAAGGACTGAAGAAACTCCGCCGTGTTTTTGAAGTTTGGATGATCGGGTAATGTCAAGTATTGGGGATTTTGTGCCCCCCATGGTGATGAGAAGTGCAGAGGTGGTGCTGATAGTGGTGGTGGAGGCGAATTCACCGAGTCTGAACGCGGCCGAGTCGGTGGAGATGGAGGCGAGGGAGGCGGAGGGATATAGTTGATTTGATACGTAGCGCCATATTTCTTGAGTGCTTCTTGCAATTTGGACACCAGACTTTCCGGGGCTGGCTTGAAGGCAGCTTTCCCGTCACGGGCTTCAGGGGTTGCGGAATAGGCCCATTGATACGGAGACTCGCCTGGAAATCGTCGCTTCTCTGGCCATTTTGCTGCCCTTGCCGCGTCGTTTGCCCACTCTTCTACCTTTTTGAGGATTTCGTTGCCGTGCTGCGTGAAGTGGTGAGTAACCACATCCTTCCAGAGCTCAGGAGTCTCCCTCAGCCAATGATGTATTAGTGCGTGGCGCACTGTTTCCATACGGACAATCCTGTTGTATCTTGCTGATGGACTGTCTGAAGTGAGTGATTTGTAATCGGCTTCCCTGCCTGGCTCATTGTACCACGGCTCCGCGCATAGAATCATAGCTTGGATCGAGACGAGCACCTGGAGCAGTGTCGACTTTTTGGGATCCCAACGCTCTCCCGCCCATGTACCGAGTAAGGAAAGACAAACCTTTCCATCAGGGTATAGATTCGGGTTGATGGATGCTCTTCCGCCTCCTGTACCTTTGAAGCCGACCTGAGGAGGTTCATTTGGGAAGTCGGCACCACAGAAAATATCGAACTCGAATATGCCGTTTTCATATGGTGTTCCAATGGGCCCAATAATGACGCATTTGAGGATGTCTGGCCTGTTTTCGCAATACCGAACGCAGATACCCGGCGGCAAACCTGTCTGTAGTGTAGTTATCTCAGTGATCAAGCGCTTGAACCGTCCTGGCTGGGACGTCTCTAGCTTCGTTGCATCCGAAGCAAACATGTGCGTTGGTAAGATATGCTTTTCCTCGACACTTGTGAAACGAAGCTCCTCCGGAATATCCGAGTCTGCGGCCTTTTCCTTGCTGTTGGCGTGCTGTGGATTGTTCGCTTGAATAAATCCTGCAAGGCTCGACACTTGACGGCAAATCCCTAGCATAGCAAGGCCATCTTCGCTCGCAAAATCGGGTTGATTCTTTGCAGCACTTCGAAGCACCAAGGAGCTCTGTGCGGTGAGGTTTCGCAAGCCATCTGCAAGTGATGGGACACATTCCTCCAGGCTAGTGTCTTCGCAGAACGACAACGAGACGAGATCGATGGGTTCTGGGCGCACGGAGCGAACGCAAAACAGGGCCTCGCCTGTACTAGAGTGCGATCCCAACGTCTTCAAGAAGCTGAACAGATTCTGATATAGATCCTTGCGCCTAACAATATCGGCTAGCGAATCGTTCCGTAAGAGTTCGGCGCAGTAGCCGAGTATCTTGCTACCTGTGAGCATCTCAAGGACTGCAACAGGCGGATCATAGTCGAAGCAAGTCTCTCGCTCTAGGGACGGAAGAAGGTCTGTCAAAAAGCCAAGTATCAGCTTGCCGAGTCTGTCTTCGCTCATCTGTGCTCTCTGCGCTTTCGTCACGCTCTCCTTCTTTTGTGCAGGTTCGGAAGTTTTCCGGGGGCCTGGGAGATGACCAGTTGCTTTGAAAACGTATTGCATTTCTGCCTCGAAGTCAGAATCGTAGTAGTCGAATTCGTCGTCGCCAAAACTGTCGTAGCCGGTTCCTTTGGGCAAGTAGCTCTGTGGATATCGAGAGCCTCCATAGCCTACACCGCCTAGTACGGATGCCATACTTCTCTTGCCATGGCTCGAACTACTTGGGCTTGAGTCAGGCTTTGGTGGCTTCTCAGTTTTGTCGACCTTTCTCAACTCAGCAAGATGCGAATCGAATCCACAGAGCAATGTCCATATCAGAAATAGCCGACCGCTAACGCAGCACCAGGCGACTTCTTGTCTGCTCTCTCGAATCCTGCTCTTGGAAAGCTTGGAAAATGGCTCCGGTGTGCAGGCAATGCATATAGATGCTGCACAGCTCTTGCATGTAACAGTGCACGACAATCTGTCGACGACACTATCCATCCAGTCTTGGAATGGGGTGAGAACACCATCCTTCGACGCAAAGAATGGCTCTTTGCATTCATTACACTGGCGGGTCTTGATGTGATCCGTGAATTCCGAAAAGGTGTTCAAGATGAAACATGCGGACGAGGTCTCTGGTTCATAGTTGACCTCTCTAACCGGCTTCTCGATCGTTCCTGAAGCCGACTTACATGTTGAACTGCTTGTCGCTCTCGGCAGTAACAGGGCTCCAGATGATGTTCGTTTCGTTTGCGACCTTTCATGTGCCTGGTCTCCCTTGAACACAGATAGCACATCAGTCACCTTGTTCTTACTGTCGCGTGGTCGAGCAATACCAGATGGTCCTCCTGTGCCATTGAGCTCCGCCGACAGTCTCAAAGCCAGAAGATAGTCTGGGTCATGCTCCTCGTCTTCGTAGTTCTGATCCATCCTCTGTTCTCTATGCTGACGGCGTTGATCGTAAAAGGCATCCATAGCAGTAAGTGCTGCGCATGAGGCTCACGGTTGGGGGCCGGGGTCGGAGCTGGTGGAGTGGGTATCAACACCAAATATGGTAGATGAGGTAGCGCGGGGGCCTGGGGAGCCGATCAAGATTCACTGCAGCGCGCGTCGCGTTTGGCAAACGGCTGGCACGTGCTGTAGTTGAGGGATTGGTGACGTGAAGTGCAAGTGAGGGTAAGAACTCTGGCTTGTATATGCGGCAGGGGCTTCAAGAGAAAGAAATAGAGGTGAATGCGAAAGGCTGTAACCAAAGTGGGAACAAAGTTGCCAACCACGGATTGAGGTCGATGCAGTCGCACTTGCCCAATAAGCGTGTTGCACAAGCGGGAGAGCTAATACATAACCAACCACCAGGCTGAGCATGTGACGTCGGTGCCTAGACGCAGGGCGAGGCTTACCAGTCATTCTGATGATATCGCTTTCACAACGTTTGCCTATGACCTGTGGTTGTGCACTAATAAAAGACTTGTGTGCCATGATAGATTGGCTAAGCTTCCTCTGCGTTTGCTCCACTTCAGCAGTGACGAGGCCAAAATGCATTACCTTGGCGCTGCGTGAGATTCTGGTACACATAACGAATATGGGACAAATAAGCCGAAGAATTGATATCAACTGCCTAATGGGCTGCACTGCCCAATTTGGGAAACGCAAAACACGCCCGCCTGGTATCATCAACTTTGATGCCGTTCTCCACGGACTTACTTCAAAAGAAAACTAAACATTTTTTTCAGACGTACTGGCTCCCTGGGATTGACTACAACATAACTAATCCAATGCCACCCATGTGGTCCTTGCTCGCCTGGTTCCTTGAGTCGATGCCGCCTGGGATTGGCGCCGCGCGGTAGTTGTAGAAGTAGTAATGCAACGAACCGTCTCCAGCACCGAAACGCTGCTCCTCGAGGAAGAGTGGGTTGTCAAGCAATGTGAGGGCGTTGAAGACGTCAAACTCAGCCTAACCGTGTTAGTGTGACACACGACTCATGAGTGTTCAACAGACTCACCTTCTTTGCTAGGATCAGTGCGTCCTTCATGAGTAGGTTCAGCCGTTGCTTCAACTTTGCATCATCCTTCTCGAATGCAGTCTCAGTTGCGTAGTAGAAGAGGTATGCCGCCTTGATGGTGTTGTGCTTCTTGTTGCCAATAACAGTGCTCTCAAGGTTGTAGAAGGAGAAGTAATCCGTGATCTTGTGGGTCTGAGGGTCTTCCACGACGTAGCTCCAGACAACTTGCTCTTTGGGCTTCTCCTTTGGTGCCATCCAGTGCTCAAACTCGGTTTTGTTGAATACCTGTGCCATGTCCATGCGTTCGAGGTATCGCTTTAGGAGGCTCAGTGTCGCACCAACATCCTTCTCCTCCATTTCACGGAGTCCAGGGGTAGATGTGGTATCTGGTAGCTTGTACCGTACGACCTGGCGCTGTTTGGTGCTACCGTGGGGAAGGGGAGAGAAGCCGACATCGTATAGCTTTTCCCAGTTGATGGCGCGATGGAAGTATCGGGCAGTTGAAACAGGAGTGGGCAACAAAGAGCCAACAGTATATACAGCCTGGAATGTGCCTTCCACATAGCAACGGCGGGTGATCTCCTTGATCAGCACCGGTGCTAACCGCTTCGAACGGAGCTTTTTGTGTACGCAGAGGAAGTTGACCTCGGAGCAGTTGAGGACCTTGTCGCGGACTCGCATCTGAATGGGTATGCCAGAGATGAACGCTACCAGCTTGCCTGAGGCGGTTGCGCGGACGCCCACGTGCCATTCCTTCTTCCAACCGGGTGCTTTGAGTGCCCTGCCATTGTTAGCTCCAGTCTACTTCCGCCCTCTCGATAACATACCAGTTCAAGAACGACGGCGAGTATTTGAAGCGGAACGTCGCATCCTTGTCCTCAACGTAGTGGTTGGTGAGCAGCTCGTATACTTCCTCCAGCTGTTTCTCTTCTTCCAAATCCATAGTGACCCATTCAAAACCAGGGTACATGGGGCTTGGCTTCTTGTCAACTTCGTCAATGTTGATCTCCTTGATCGGTCCGTCCTTGATCTTCTCCTTGTTTGCCATCTCGTCGAAGCTGGGCACAGGTTGTGTCTTCCAGAATGCGTGACTGGCCATGTCTTTCTGGCCGCCCTGTGGGGCCAGTCCTGTCAGCATCTCGTTGATGTTGAGCTTCTGGATCAGCTTCTGCAGGTCGTCCTTGTTGTTCACCTTGCCCTGGAGCTCGTTTGCGAGGGCAGGGTTGTTCGCGAGCAGCATGTTTATGGCCTCCTTGGGAAGAATTCCTCCCGCGGGTGCATTCAAATCTGTAACCTCCTCCGACTTTCCCTTGCCGCTGAGTGCATCCTTGAGCTTGCTCTTCTTGCTCTTCTTCTTTGCCGCGCCCTCAGCCCCTTCTACCGCCTCACCCTCATCGCCGCTTTCGTTCGCAGGCTCGGCCTCTGGTTGTTTGCTCGATTCGGCCACTGCTTCGGCCGCTGCTTTGGACTCCGCGTCGGGATCGGAGACCTTGGAAGCTTCCTGAGGCATGTTTGGAGGATCAGGGAGGTTTCGAAAACAGGACGGGGTCGGCCGTGGCGTGAAGGAGGTGTGGCTGTTGTCGTGTCAATTGGCAGCTCAGGAACAGGCAATTGGGCTATTGCGTAGGTGGGGCATAGTGGGGTACGTAGCCTTGCGCTCGCACTACGCCCTGATCGTCAACGCCAATGGTGACTACATTTGTTTCATGTCAAGCGCAGTTTCTGAAGGATGATATCAAGCATGGTGTTCTATCTGTAGACTAGAGCTGTCTGCACGTGATCATCGCGGGAAAGCTGTGGCTGTTAGTTCAAGATGGATGGCCACGCTGAGAACACGAGATCGTCGATCTTCACTCGTAAAAATATGCAGCATGTGGAAATGAGAAAGTGTTAAAACATTTATTCAGAAACAAAGAAACGGGTATCTTCCCTGCCAAACACCTAGAACGCCGTGAAAACAACCATGAAGCAAGAAGCAAATACAAGTACAAGTACAAGTACAGATATGAGTACATGGTCCATCGTACAGAGAAACATACAGACATACAAAAAGCATATACAGACGTAAAAAACATACAAGACATGGAAAGGAACATATACAAGGTATGCCAAAGAACATGTACCAGTCGTACAAGAAAACATATACAAGTCGTACAAGAAAACATATACAAGTCGTACAAGAAAACATATACAAGCCATGAGAGAGGCATGTACAAGTTGTAAAAACAAGATATACAACGAACAAAAAAACAAAAGAGTCCCCGAATTCAGCTTTCCACCATGAACTCATCATCAACCAAACTTTTAACAGGAAACCCTCCACAAAGACACACACACTCACCTCCTCAAGCGCCAAATCCTTACAGAACGGGGCCGTCAAACACACATGCAAATCCAGAACATGTAGCTGCTCAGGCACCGTAAAGGGCTATACCTGCTGCATCGAACCAAAAAGTCCCGACAGAACGGAGCTTTCATCCTCCTCTCTCGGAGAAATCCAGCTGCTCAGGCACCGCGCAGGGACTATACCTGCTGTATGGGGGAAAGGTTGGCCTAGCAGAACGGAGCTGTTTTTGTGGTGTTCGTGGATAGGCATGGGGTTTGAGGGCCGCTCAGGCACCGCGAGGGGACTATACCTGCTGCTTCGGGGGCGAGGAGGGGGAGTATCGATGGGAGGGTCCCGGAGACCCGGCAACACGTACGCTCAAGGGGCGCGGTGCATCGCGACGTCGGTCGTCCTGGCAGGAACTTTTGGAACGACGACTAGCTGCGTGGCTTTGAAATGGCAACGGAGGAGACGCGCGGACGGGTCGAGACTTGGAGGAATGTCGCTCGCCGGGACTTGACGAGGAGGCTTGCGACATGTACAGCAGCGAAGAAGATGAGCGAGCTGCGTGGTATGGCGAAGAGACATTCGCCAATACCAGCGATCCAGAAGACGAGAACCGGAGACCAGAGACCAGAAGACCGGTCGTTCGACGAAACCGGCAGTCCACTAGACGAGTGGACTGCGAGAGACATGGTGTCGTTCGACGAGAGGGTGAAGAGACGTCCGACAACTACAGCAATCCACTAGACGAGTGAACTGCATGTAGTGTCGGTTGACGAGAGATGTGCCGGGGACCTTCAGG
>JAODYC010000138.1:0-14816 GCA_026262405.1 Curvularia hawaiiensis | reverse complement strand
TCCTTCCTTCCTTCCTTCCATCGGTAACATTTCAACCACGAAGCGTAACCACATACTGACTCCCGATAGGAACCTGCACACAAATCACATCACTCGGTCCCATGCCCGCAGCATGGCAGTAAGTGGGCACTGACACTCGTGCCCACTTGCCCTCACGTCCCGAGCCATGGAAAAGAGTAAGCGCGTACTGGTTGGGGTCCTGTGGCACAGCAGGGGCCGTGGCGTTCATGTTGCCGCCGAGCTCAGAGAGCGAGAAGCGGTATCCAGAGTCTGGGGCTTCGCCGGCGCAGGGCACAATGAAGCTGGGGAGAAGGGGGATGGCGCCCGTGCTGCATGTGATGTTCTGGCCCTGAACTGTGGAGAGGTCGAAGGAGACGGACTGGATGGTCGAGTTTGTCTTGCGCAGGCTGTAGGAGGAGAGGGCGACAGGTTCCTTTTGGAGGCCGTGGGATGGTTGGAATGGCTGGGCCGCGCGCGAGTGGGGTGGGGGCACGACCAGGGCGGTGGCGGTGGTGGCCAGGAGGGTGGTTAGGGAGAGGGTGAGCTGCATTGTGATGGGGTATTTTTGTTTTGTTTGGGATCGGTATTGAAACGAGTGGATGGGATGTTGAGGAGATACCCGGTTGATGGAGGTTTTGGTCTTGTATTTATGCTTTTCTAAAGATATACATACGCACCTAGATGACTTGACTAGGTATGCAAGCTTCGACAAGGCCGAGATATCAGAGCTTGAGCTTGTGCTCTCGACATGGGGAGTAGAGCGGGAATACGAGGAGCGACTAAATCAAGGCACAATGAAGGTGTTGCGTGGACATGTGGTCCGAGCTTGTAGCATCCGTCTTACCCTGTTGTCGATGAAAAGCGGTATTGATCATCTCTAATAGGGGAGCTAGCCTCGTAATACTGCAGTCCCGAGTGGCAAAACGCGTCGAAGGCGAATACTGGTTGGTGCAAATAATTCCCTCTTGTTGTCACGCATCTGCATTGTTGAATCCACAGTCCGTCCGTGTATGAGGAACCAGAGTCTGGGGATGTGTATGAATACAAGAAACGATGGTTCTGTGTTTCCTCGATACAGCATTGTAGATATGCTTATGGCCTATAGGGTTTGAGAATGAGTGCCACGTCCTATCTTTTGTTGGGTTCAAGGTCATGGTTCTGAAACATAAGGCTGTCCTGCTACGGCTGGGGTGCAGTAGATGGTGGAGTAGCAGAACGCCACATCCGTCCACCTGCGGTTATTGTCCAGCCCGAAGATCATCAGTGTCGCCATTCCGCTTTTTAACTTCTTTATTTGAACTACTCGTCGTTAGAAGGCGACATATGCTCAATCTCAGGGACATGGGACATAGACTTCACTGAATAGCAGTCTCTAGGCACGACACAATGTGCGCTCAGGTCTTGGACCAATTTGAGCGTGGTTTCAGGCAGTGGGATCACGGCCTCTGATAGATCCAGTCTGTTGTGTTGAGCATACATAACAACATGAGTGGAGACGCTCGAATTTCGGCGCCTTTCTTCCCCAGTCGACCGCATTGATGCCGAATCGCACGTAGGTACACCCCCACTTGCTGTCTGCCCTACATGGTCTGGGTCGCATTTCTTGATGAATACCTTGTAAAACGCCTATTCGGCTGCACCTATCATGGGGATTGAAGCCGTGGTGGAGGTTAGCATGGGGTAGTGGTTGTGAAAAATTTCGCAAGTAGATTGTGATAGTCGATGCACCAGATTGGCATGCGTGCGCGATCACATTCTCCCAACGGCTTCGACGATCGTGATCTCGAACAAGATTACAATTGAGCCCTCGTTGCAATAGACGACCATTCAGCGAACCACGTTTCCCCACAAGATGACGAATGCCGGTATCCTACGCCAGCAGCCGATATTACTCGAGTCAAAGCTGCATCCGTAGTCGCACCGTTACCTTAGCGAGAATCCAGGCCCGATAAAGATTGGGGAACCGTGTTTTTTCTACGCGAGGAGAAACAAGAGGGTAGACGATGAGAAAGTCGCTTTGCTTTCCCTAAGATGAATTTGCTAGTCTGCAGCTGTAAAAAGTTGGAAATGCCAACGCCGGTGAGGGTATAGAACAAGGATGCCAAGACTAGTTTTGGTACGCCAACATGCTGTACAAAAAATCACCCAAAATGCAGCAAAATCCAAGATGTATGATGTTGACAAAAGAGAAGATTTAGCGTCGCCATAGATAAGAAAGTCTTCGCTCGCTCTTCACACCGCGGTTATCCCCATTGCTGGGTTTGGAGAGGCGAGAGAACGGTACTTTGATGGGCGAGGGTGTAGCAGACCCCGATCGCGACTCAGTGTTTGTTCGAGATCGTTCTCGTTGCTGAGTGAGAGCGGTCTTATAATGCTCCCAGTAACTGCCTTTAGCAGCCTCTGCAGTATTCAAACCACCTTCAGATGCAAGAGGTGTAATGTCTGGAGTGGACATAGATCGTAGGAGAAGTGGTCTCTTTTCAGGGACAAGAGATTGTGTTTCGACAGCTGTATATGCAGGCTGTGCATTTGAAGGAAAGTATGGATTGGACGATGCAGGCGTGGATACGGCCACACCAATTGCGTCAATGTCATGTTGGGGTTCTGATTCTTTGTCGTTGAATCCGGACTGCAACCCGTGTTGCCGATATTCCTGCCGCTTTGAAGGATGTATCTGGCTTTTTGGGGTAAGAAGTGCTGTTGGTGTTGTGCTTGGCGATTCAATCGGTAATGCAATCGGAACAAGACCGCCTAGAAGTCCGCTCTCTTCTGCATCGCTCATCTTGGGCCTATCTTCGCATGCGCTTGACTCTGAGGAAGCCACGCTTGTGCCTTCACTCCATAACGAGCTCCCCATGGAACTAGTACTATCCGAACGGCTAGGAGGCTCTCCTATGCCCAACAGGGATAGTGCCTTTGTAGATTGACTGAGCTGCGAATATTCAAGAAGTGGAGTTCTCGGATAGGCGTCGGTGCTTCTTATCGAGGACTGACTGCTGTGCGAAGCTGAGGGTGTACGTGACCTGAACCAAGACGTTTCTGGCCCACTACTGCTGATGAGGATCGGCGAGGAAGATTGATCAGAGCACACAGGAGGAAGCGGTGGATTGGTTGGAGTCGGAGTGGTTTTTACTGACTCGTTCAACGTGTCATCAGAATATACCCTGGCAATTTTGGGACGCGTGGATGGTGCCGTAACGCTGTTGCGGCGTGAGCTTCGCGCAGACAATGATAGCTGCGACAATGACAGAACGGAGGTTGGACGCAACGGCCGAGAAACCCTGAGTGGTGATACTTCCATAGAACCTCGTCGACTCCTGTTACTTGGAGTGAAATAATCTTCCCTTTGACAATCAGGCTCAATGGACACAGGACTACATTGCGACTCCGACATGTACTGATCAATAGCTTGTGAAATATGCAGAGAAGGTGTTGGCAGTGGAGTGCTATCCGCGGTGTCTGCACGTGATCCAGTTGGATCCGCAACATAGCACAAGGGATAGTCTGAGCTTTCAGAGTCGCGAACCTGCTTCGGGGCCCGAAGTGCAGAAACCAAGTACTGAAGAGTGCCGTAGATCAGAAACCACCGAACTTTGCGTGCGTCCATGACTGTGATTTTCTCCTCGCGTCGGCAGGCATTGATAGCATGGTCTCGTTCGAACTGGATATATGCCTGAAGGATCTTCGAATTTGTGACGTGCGGATCAAGGATATTTGTTGCGGCCATCAACGCGCCGCTCATGGTATGTAGCTGGTGCGTTCTTTGGTGCTGACTCGATAGAGTTAGCTGTCTCAAGGGCCTGTGGGATTCCGACTTTTTCGAAGGAGAGACGTATGTCGGCAACAGTGGTAGTGGGTGTGGTAATGAAGTAAAGCTCTGCCGTTGATCAAAGTTGAGCACGTTCTGCAGAACGCAGATACCGCCACTCGCCGGCTTTTGAGAGGAGATGTCCGCAGTAGACGTTGTATCAACAAGATAGTCGTAGAGACTCTTGAAATCATAGAACATTGATTTGTAAAGGGCCTTAGGAAAGGTAACGCCTCGAGGTGGTGGCCAATAACCAAATTTTTCAGAGTAGAAAGTATGCAAGAATCGGCGGAATCGGTCGAGATGGCTTCGAGCGGCGCCTGTTAGCCCAAGGTATGCAGGAGAAAAGTCTTCTTGGAGGAAGGTGCTAAGCGCAGTAGATACGCGGCCGAGATGAGCGTCGACTTCGCGATGAGCCCGAGTGATCAGGGCTTTAGTGAGCTTTGATATAGGCTGCAAGTACTCGTCAGTGTTGTGCTCAGATAGCATAGATTGGTCTCATACTGGAAACTCTGGGCTGAGGGCTAGACTATCGTTCATGCCAACGCAGTGGGCAAACGCATCCACCCATACGTCCCTGAGTTTGTAATACTCCGCATAAAACAGACTCGCAAGGGCGTAGTCTGTGCACTCTACCAAGTCGCGGTAGCCTTGGTCTTCGGCGTAAGCTAGGAAGTCCTGGACATTGGTAGGGTGATTAGGTCGAAAAAGATGCAGTCTCTCTTGGAGGTCGACAAAGGCCTGGCCCATATGGTCGCCAACTAACGGTTTGCCTAGCAAGAAAGCGAAGAAATTGCGAGTTGTGATGTGCCATCGGAACGAATCTTGTCGCGCAACCTCTGCCGGAATAGGTATGAAGAGCTCGATGATATTCGACTGCTGGTTCGGACCAAGCAGTGAGCTGGGGACCCGTTTTAGTTGCTGGGAAGTTGACGACTGTGGCGAAACCAATTGAGCATCACATTGACTGATGATTGACTCGCACTTCTTTTGCCGCAAGACCCTGAAGGGTATGCAGAAAGAGGGCCCACGACGTGAGGTTCCTCTTGCATGTAAATGAACATAACAGTCTCCGTCCTCGTACCATAGCTCTGGATCCTTATTGCGACGTCAGCTCTGCGCAACAAAGGTAGACTCAAACATACCCTTCGCAAACCATGGTCCCAGTCGTTCACACTCCGCGTCAAGCCTGACCACCGTTGGATCTTTGTAGGATGCATGGACCCTCGTGTTGCCGCACAGCAGCGGGGAGAATTTGAGACGACTCAAATGCGAGGTGGATATATCCTCGTCGTATTAGGTTGTAGAAAGCCAGGGCAGAAGTGGTCGCCTACTGTCCGGCTATGACGTGTTGATGTAGGTACTCCTTGTAGATCTGTGCGGGTGTGTGGAGGTCCGTCGATGATGCCGCGGAGACCACCAGACTTAGGGCCTTAGGCTTATAGTTATGAAAGATAACAGGGCTGGCCGGCGTGTGATTGGGGATCGAGTCCTGATGAAATTCCGCTCCGACATCAATCGTGCTGGACAAAACGCTTAGCTGTGCTAGTGTGAAAAAGGCGTCCAGGCGTACCAAAGAATGGAAGATACAACCAGGATAGACAGGGATGGGGCGTTATTGGTATGCTTCGTCCCCGCACAGAAACCAAGACCCAGCAGGAGTTCGTCGCAGCCCGAGGTGGGACGACGCAGCTATATGTCCGAGTCCTTGTTGCATCTTCAGCTACGGCGACGCCTATTCTACGGTGGCGTACATACATGGCACGGTTCGTGAGGAAGCGGGTAGAGCGATTTGCGAGGCGGCCATACCCTAATCGGCCACACTACAATGAGTGGCTTGCGCTGGTCGATCCGTTGTGCCGGGATCTCGACCTGGCGCGAATCTGTTCTCGACGCAGAGATGGTGGAGTCATGCCGAAAGGGTAGAGTTTGAGACCAAGGATGTTTGTAGCGGGCGGCCGTCTCTGCAATGCGTGGACTGCTAGTCTTCGTAGCCGGTGGCCTTGCGTCCCGAGTCTAGACTTCGCATACACCTACGTTGCCTTACGTTGTATATGGGGTAAGGCGCGTTCCAGCATCTCAATATAGAATGAGTTAGCAAGACGTGTGGCGCTTCTAAGCGTCGCAGCAATCTCCCTCAGCTGGCGTGGCGGTGTTCGTGCGGAGGACTGCAAGGGGGCCTTTTTCCCACACATACTCATCGTCACGGTAACATGGCTGACGAGCACACAATTACTGGCCTGCGCATCGACATGATGTGTGCTACGCGTACGAAAGCGGCATGTTGTGCACCAATTGGTCGGAGTGGGAATGCCGTGTCTGCCATGATCGCCGTTCAAGAGTGCTCGGCTCTCCTCACAGCTGTCGTTAGTGTACAGCAGCAGTATGCTTGTTGAAAGCCTTGGACCTATTAGCCATCATAACACTGCATATACTGGCGCTATTATCTGCCGGCCTGCGTCAGCTGTATTATCGTCGTCGTCGTTGTTACAACTGGATTCCAGTGCAAGCTCTCTTGTATGATTCCTTACCAAGCATCTGCAGGTCTAAGCTTTGTCTCTCAACAGATTACGCACGCTCGCGTTCACCATCCATTCCGAGATCGTGCGCGGACTTCGAATCGAGACGAATGCGTTTTCTTTTGTCTTGCCTAGATGGAACATCTGCATAATGTTGCAAAATGGGAAAGACTTTGCGAAAAGATAGGATTTGGAGTCTTTCCATACGTCTAGTTGGTCGCCAAGTTCATGATACGTCATTGGCATCATCTACAGTCTTCACAGATGGTACCATCTGGGTTTCTCTTGAGTTCAACGCCGCTGTTCTCCTCCTCTTCTATGCCTTTTACTGCCTTCTCCTTTTCTATGGCGTTTTCGATAGTCTTCTCTTGTACACTTTCTTCTTTTTCAGCCTTGTTATCGTGTGCAGTCGTTTCTTTTTCTGCGCCCTTGTTTTCTTCTACAGAGTCTTTTTCTTCTGCAACCTTATTAGGTTCCGCGGGGTTGTGTTCCTTCTTCTTGCCATGCTTGTCCGAGTGTCCCAGGTCTCGAGAAGGATCAATGCAATCTCGTACCTTTTGCTTAAGTACCTTGGTTTCTGCAGCATGTTAACAACTTCGCTATCAACCACGATGCTATGCGCCAAAGGGCAGTCGGACCTGGGAATCCTCCTTCGGCTTTTCTGTCCCAAAGTAGCACTTTTGTCGGTTCAGCCGTCTTTCCTTCTTCCGCGGGCGGGAGGTATGTCTTTGCTAATATTAACAGCTGTGAAAATGGCAGTGATCTTAACGTAAGAGCATACCAACTCGACTGTGAACAAGCCACCGGTTGCAGGTATCAAGGCGATTTCACCTATCTGCATGCCGAAAGTGGACAAAAGTTCTTGACCAAACTAACTTGGGTGTTAGAGTTTGTGGTGACGAGATAGCATCAGAGACTCAACGTAGGCGGCTCGCAACATCCAGCGGCATTGTGTACAGTAAGTGATGGCAACGCGTGGTAGAGCGACCGGCGCAGTCTGTGTTGTGGCCATGGCTGCTGGATGTGTGAGATGAGCTGGTCTTTGCTATAGTATGCGGGTGCGCAAGAGTACGACGATCTTATCGATAATGCATTATGGCGCCATAAGAATGGACCGACTGCGGTTATTGAGCACATGATCACATCTACTGCATATGATAACGGTCTCTAGGAAGCAACTTGGACCATTTGTGTTGCGGAACAAAGAACGAGCAATATGCCCTACTCAATACCCCGCCATGCCTTCTTCACTTATTCACTTTGCAGTCTCTTATCAATACTTTACAGAGTTTGCGAAATGTCCACATGAACAGGGAAATTTTACAGCTGCGCTATCACATCTCGCGTCCAGTGTACTCATAGAGTGGGTTTAGTGAAGTACCTTTTAGGTCAGCTACGAAGCAAACCAAGAACAAGACGCGGAATGTCTCTCTGACGACAGTTGCGTCCCCTTGGAGTGTCACCACAGAATGGGAAACTCGCTAAAAGTATGTTGCTTTTTCGATAGGATATCTAAGAACGACAGTGGGTGAATCCAGACTACCTGAAGTGATTCTCCCTGGAAGCACATCCGGTAATCTTCGACAAGGCTGACTTTGAGCAAGCTACCCGAAGTACAGATGCACGTCAGATTCTTAAACCAGCGTCACCACACTCTGTCCAAACCCGTATACCAGTCATTGGGTAAGTTCAGAGGGACCGGCGGTGAAGCTCGGCAGCACACCAACGGCTCTACTAGGAGGCAAGACGGAATGCGGGATCACCAGGGCCGTGCGCCGCAGGGTCCAGACGCTGTAATTTGCGGAGAGGACCTTCAGGCCAGGACATCTCTTGTAACTGAACAGCAGCCCATCCTGTCGCCTGTCTTTCAACTTGCATTTGTCCAGGGACCCTGTTCGTTGCGAGTTAATTGATCCCTGCTGTCCAGCCTTTCTGCAGTCCTCGAGTGCGGCGCTGAATACCTTCGTCAACAAACCCCGACTCCTTTTTGCCTACCATGCCGAGTCCCTTGAGCCTCCTCTACTACGCCGTTCACCCCAGCGAATTGCGCTCCATTATTCAATGGTAGGAGTCTCGTCTTGCGCTGTGCATCGTGTGCCTGCACACATTGTCGACATGGCTAATGTCTCGTTAGGAAAGTTTGGCACAACCCGGTCCACGAGCGCGACGAATCCAAAGAACCCGAATCCCTGAAACGATGCTACCACTTCCTCAACTTGACCAGCCGTAGTTTCACCGCCGTCATCCTCGAGTTGCACCCCGAGCTTCTTGCGCCCGTCACGGTCTTCTACTTGGCCCTACGTGGCCTGGATACAATTGAGGATGATATGACTATTCCTCTGGAGAAGAAGGAGCCACTCCTGCGCAACTTCCAGGACTTCCTTGACCAGGATGGCTGGACATTTACAGAGAATGGCCCCAACGAGAAGGACAGGCAACTTCTGGTCGAGTTCAACGTGGTGATTGAGGAATTCAAGAAGGTCAAGCCCGTCTACCAGGAGATCATCAAGGACATTACCAAGCGCATGGGCAACGGAATGGCAGACTATGCCAACAACGCCGAATTCAATGCTGGAGTCAAGACCGTCAAGGAGTACGAGCTGTATTGCCACTATGTCGCAGGCCTGGTTGGCGAGGGATGCACACGCCTCTTTGTCGAGGCTGGGCTGGCAAATGCTGCGTTGCTGAAGAGGCCAGAACTCATGGAGTCCATGGGTCAGTTCCTCCAGCAGGTCAACATCACTCGTGACGTCAGGGAAGACTTCGACGACGGACGCCGATTCTGGCCCAAGGAAATTTGGTCCAAGCACGTTGACAAGTTCGAGGACCTGTTCAAGCCAGAGAACAAGGAAAAGGCATTGAACGCTAGCTCGGAGATGATTCTTACGGCTTTGACACGCGCGGACGACTGCTTGTACTACTTGGCCGGTCTTCGAGAGCAGAGTGTGTTCAACTTCTGCGCCATCCCCCAATCCATGGCCATTGCGACTCTGGAAGCTTGTTTCCAAAACTATGACATTTTCCAGAAGAACGTCAAGATTACTAAGGGCGAGGCTTGTCAGCTCATGGTTGAATCCACGCAGAACCTGCAGCTTGTCTGTGAGGCTTTCAGGCGGTATGCTCGTAAGATTGCCAGGAAGAACAACCCACACGACCCCAACTTCCTGAAGATCAGCATTACACTGGGAAAGGTAAGGAATTGGAAAAAAAGTCGTCCCGAACGTAACCCGCTAACCATGCCCAGATTGAGCAATTCATCGAGTCGATATTCCCATCGCAACAGCCTCCAGTCGACCGAAAAGCACCTGCGACAATAGAAGAAGCAAAGAAGAAGCAGAAGGAAGAATCAGAGGCCAACTGGGACCTGGTCTTCATTGTCGCTGCTGTCATCGGAACAGTCCTGGTCATGACTGGGCTCATGGTGCGTCTCCCAATCATCGGCGTTTTTTTAAACTCTGCTAACCTCGACTAGTTGTTCCTGGCCTGGCTCGCAGGTGCCCGCTTCGACATTGCCTGGTCTCAGGCCAAGCAGGATATTGGCAAGCTTTTGGGTGGGTCAGCCCAGAAGGCGCCAGCACAAGTGACACAAGTTTTGGAGACTGTGGAGAAGAGCGAGCTTTAGGCCTATTTTATTTCGCCGTCATGTCTGTATGTGCTATGTTTACCACTGTGACGAGTTCAGGCAGGTATAGATTTGAGTACTAGTAATTGTAATTTTGCACCATTTCAGCAATTCTTTTGCAATTCACCTGTGCTTACATGGCATGGGCGTCGCATCAGACATGCGTTTCTGTATAAATGGCTGGTGCAGTTGGCTTGGCGCGGATTCTATCTTAGAAGAAATCTTCTTGGCCTCCTTCGAGGGCGACAGTGGGCAACAGTGCAGAGGATTTCGGACGAATGCCACAGCAGTGGCAATGTTTCTTCTTGCTTGTGCTGTTCTCTGAGACTCTGGCGCCCAGGTTGCGACGTCTTTGAAACTTATGTCTCTAGCGTGCCAAGGCCAAAGGGCTCCCACCAAAGTCGCGACTGCGCATATTCTTCTTCACTCAGGATACGCCCACGGCTAACCGCTCACCTTCACCTCGCCCCTTCTCCGCACGCAGTCACCCAGACTGCGCATTCCTGCGATCCGCTCAGACCTATCGCCCGGTGCGATTGCGACAGCCCCGCCTTCACCTCGTCTTGCCCACCACCGACCCTCTTAAATTCCCCCCACATCCTCGACGCTCGCCTCCAGTTCTACTCTACCACACCACAAGGCTACCCTTCCTTCCAAACCAACACCACCCACATATCAGAAACACACAATGGCCGAGGTCGCTTCAGCACCCAACAGCAACCAGCAGGTTCCGCTGGACACCATTCCCATCTCGCCTACTGAGAACTCAGGCGAGGGCGAGCAGTCAAGCAACAACGCCGCCAACGAGGGCGAGATCCGCACCGTCTTCCACGATCCCGAGAACTTCAATGTCAAGCACCCGCTCATGAACACATGGACCCTGTGGTTCACTAAGCCCCCGAGCGGCAAAGTACGACAATGTCGTATCTATTTCCGATTAATGCATCTTTGCTGACCATCGCAGGGAGATAACTGGGCCGAGTTGTTGAAAGAGGTCATCTCGTTTGACTCAGTCGAGGAGTTCTGGGGCATCTATGTAAGCTACTTTCAACTGCTGGCGCAGCCCATCAAACTAACACTATGTCTAGAACAACATCACCCCTACCTCCGACCTTGCGCTCAAGTCTGACTACCATCTCTTCAAGAAGGGCGTCCGTCCTGAATGGGAAGACTCCCAAAACAAACACGGTGGTAAGTGGGCATTCCAATTCAAGGACAAAAAAGCCATCAACATCGATGCGCTCTGGCTTCATGTTATGCTGGCTGCCATTGGTGAGAACCTGGAGGATGAGGATGACAACGAGGTCATGGGCGTTGTCGTCAACGTAAGGCGAGGCTTTTACCGTATCGGTCTTTGGACCCGTTCCGTTGGCCGTGCGATCCCCGGTGATGGAGGTAAGGGAAGGACTCAGGAGCAGGGCAAGGAGGTTCTTCTCAAGATTGGCCGGCGATTCAAGCAGGCGCTGCAGCTCAAGGACAACGAGATTGTCGAGTTCTCCGGACACACCGACGCCGCCCACGCGGGTAGCACTCGCGCCAAAGCCAAGTTCAGCGTCTGAGGGACCAGCTACACCAGAAGCACACAACAGCAGCACCACGACTGATGTCTGCAATATCCTCCGTCGTCTACCGACACACTGCGCACTTCGCCTCTGAACTGCGTTTCCCCAATTTGTTCGCTTTCGGCCCAAAAGTATTCCACTATCGGTTCATGGCACAGGCCGAATTTCTAGCACGGCGTCTGCATGGGATTTCGAAGGGTAATATTAAGTTCTTTATATGAATCACACGGCCATGGCGGGTATACCTCGATCGAGTGAAGGGTTTCGGGCTTGTATAGACAAACTCTGATATCTATCATAACTTCAAATGAGAGAATAGATGCAGCTGCCAACACTGCTTTAGAATGTGTGTTACGCTATGTCGTGGTGAGGACTTTGTCAGGACCGGAATGTATCGGAGGCTGGTCATGTGCACGATGGAGGGGTCCGTTCAACGACTACCTGTGGCGAGTGCGTACGTGTAAGCGTATACTCCGGAGGCTGGCTAATCGCCCATGTGTAGTCCGCACAGTTGTCCGTAAGTCAACAGTGGCTTGCAAGCAGACTCAGAGTGGCTTTGGATGGCTTTGCTGTGTTGCGCCCGCTGTGCTGCCCAAAAGTGTGCATGACATGTCCTAGCGTTAGTGACGTCGGCTGTGGCGGTGCAGCGATTTTCACAGGCAGCCCGCCGACGCGCCCAACTCATATTTCCTTTTGAGCCGCTCACCACCTACCCCTCTACTCAGCATATCCACAATCATGGTCGTAGAAACCGCATACTATGACGCCCTAGGCGTTCCACCCACCGCCACCGAGCTCGAAATCAAGAAGGCATACCGCAAGCTTGCGATCAAACTGCACCCCGGTAGGTTGCGCAACTACATCTCTCGGCTTAGGCACTGACTTTAGAACAGACAAGAACCCTGGTGATGAGACCGCACATGCCAAATTCCAAGAAGTATGTAAACCCCTCACGACGGCGGCGTCCCGGCAGATACGCGCGAGAATGCACCAGGACTGCGGGGCTCACAGTGTGACAGATTGGCGAGGCGTACCAAATACTCAGCGACGAGCAGCTGCGAGCAGCATACGACAAGTATGGAAAGGAGGGTGCCATGCCCAGCAGTGGCTTTGGTAAGGATATACATCTCTTGCGACCGGTGCAGGACGCTAACAAGGCACAGAGGATCCTGCTGAATTCTTCACCATGATATTTGGTGGGGAGGCCTTCGTAGACTGGTAAGCCACACAGCTCGCAATGCACTGCGAGCGATTTCGATGTAGAGCGGGAAACTGACGCTCGCAGGATCGGCGAGATCTCGTTAATGAAGGACCTTACCAAGACTATGGAAATCTCCCAGCGTGAGATGGAAGAAGAGGCTGCCGCTCAGGCAGAGGCAGAAAAGACCGAAGGCGCAAAAGCACCCGCTACTGAAGCGACTGGTGCCACTGCGCCAGCCGCTGCCACAGACACAACAGGCGCAAGTACTGCTGCACCAGCTAAGGAGGCCGAAGCTGCCGCTGAGCATGCAACACCACAGGCGGCATCTGTTCCCACTGAAGCACCTCCAGCGCCTGCTGGCACTGCAGCCGAAACATCGGCCCCTACGTCTCCACCGCTTCCACCTCGAGGCAGCACATCACAGACGCGAACGGTTCCTATCCGTGCGGCTATTATGAACAAATCAGATGAGGAGGTTCGCATGGAGGCCGAGGGCATGACTGAAGCGGAGAAGGAGCTGCGGGAAAAGCAGAAGCGAAAGGCTGGTCTCACCAAAGAGCAGCGGGAAGAGCTGGCGGCATACGAGATGGAGCGCAAGAGGATTCGTGATGAACGAGTTGCTAACCTGGCCAAGAAGCTCATCGACCGGATATCCGTATGGACGGAGACGGACAAAGCGACTGATGTGACTGCTGCTTTCAAGGAGAAGATCCACCTTGAGATTGAAAACCTTAAAATGGAGTCTTTTGGTATTGAGATACTCCACGCCATTGGAACCACCTATACTATGAAGGCCTCCTCGTTCCTCAAGTCACAGAAGTTCCTCGGTATCTCAGGCTTCTTCTCCCGCATCAAAGACAAGGGCACCCTTGTTAAGGACACTTGGTCAACTATGTCGGCTGCGATAGACGCACAGCTCACTATGGAAGAAATGGCAAAATTGGAGGAGCAGGGTGGTGAAGCTTGGACTGACGAGAAGAAGGCAGAGTATGAGAAGAAGGTCACTGGAAAGATTCTCGCTGCTGCATGGAGAGGCAGCAAGTTTGAGATTCAGAGCGTGCTGCGAGATGTCTGCGATGCCGTGCTCAACGACAAGAAGATCAAGCTTGAGAAGCGAGTCGAGCGGGCTCAGGCTCTCATGATCATTGGAGAGATGTTCCAGAAGGTACGTCTATCACCTGTCTTGCTTGTCAGCAAAATACTAACACTTCACAGGCCGAGCGTGATCCTGAAGAAGAAGGTGACTTCATGGCATTCGAGCAGCTCATGGCCGAAGCCGCAGCCAAGAAGGATGCGAAAGAGGAGAAGCATGGAAAGCACCATCACGACAAGAAGGACAAGGAAAAGAAGAAGGAGAAGGCATAAGGGTAAGCAATGTCTCTCTCGGCCTTTTTCTATCCTAGCTTTCCTCGTTTAATTCGTGATACCATAGACTTTGTTTTTGTCTTGGTCTTTAATGATGGCCTCTTGGGTTTTTGGTAGCATGCCGAAAGATGAATACCAAGACTGAATATTACGTCTCTTGTGGCGACTGTGATCGATAGAGTAGTATGCTCTTGGCAACGGACTTGGCAGTATCTCGAGCCAAGTGTGACGGACAGGGTACATGACACCCAACGCAAGGCTGACGACAATTCCACGGAGAGAGGCCGTTTACCCACAGCTTACGCGTGTAGATTATTCCGGCCGCGGTCGTATTCAACTCCACTACACCGAGTAGGCATATCTTCCTATCTGGGTCAAGTTCGCTTCTACACTAGCATGCATAGAGATTGTGATTGACAGATGACAGCACAATCAGGCCACAAGGCACAGCAGCCAATAGAACGATAGGTGAAGAAGAAAGATCCATTGTAAAACAGTTGAGATCGGTATAGACGGTTTATCCCCTCATCACCCCACATACCCACAACTCCACTCGACACTCCACCTTACTCCACAAAGCGCCAAGAAGGCCTCAAGACGACCCAACTGCAACAATCACACCACCAACGCCGCCCGACCCACCAACCCGCCAGGGGACCTTTTTTGCACAGCTTGTACGGCCGTTCATGCTCTCGTGATCCGATCTACCCGCGTGAAGAAAAGAGAAAAAAAAATCTTT
>JAODYC010000137.1:36150-68873 GCA_026262405.1 Curvularia hawaiiensis | reverse complement strand
CCCCCCCCCCCCCCTCGGCAATGAAAGCAAGGGCAGAAAGACAAAGACTACGTACCGTATCCGGGTTGTCGGTGGCCGTGACTCGCTGGCCGTCGAAGAGAAAACGGACGCTGGAGATGTTCTTTCCTTGGCGATCGCAGAAGGCGTTCATGAGCTTGCCGAGTTGGGTGGTGCGCTTGATCTTAAAAAACACCTCGTTGTTGTTGTCCGTGACCTTGATGTTGAGGTGCTCGCTCTGGCCGCCGTCTTCGGGCTTCTGCTGCGGCTGATTGGGGGAGCCGTTCTCAGACATGTTGACAGTAGTGTGTGGTTACGTGTAGGTGACGTTGTGCGTAGAGTTGGCCACGGGCTCTGTCCAGAGGGCGTCAGTCGGTGGAGCTGGGAGGTGAAGGAGGAAACGATTTGCCGCGCGGGATGAGGCTGCGCTGTGTGCGGTGGGTGCGGAGATAATCATACCTTAATACCGGCGGGCAGGTTGGCAAATCACGTCAGGTAATCGAAGGTTTCTGGGCGGCCGGGCAGACGCGTCGAGAGGGTTGTGCCGATGCAGACGTGGTGGCAACGCGTGAAAAGAATACTGGCAAGGGATCAAGGCGCAACGGTGAGGTCAAGGTGCGAGCGAGCACTGAGAATTAGTGGGGTCTGTCTCGCTCACCAAGATTGGCCGTATCTAGCCCGCCGGCCCCCAGCTGTACATACTATAATCACCGCGAAACTAGCAGCCGGCCTGACGTGCATCTTTTGTACAATAATTGCTGCCTAGATTGCATCTGTCCATTCCCAATCCATCAGTCTCACGGCGTTGCGGTTCCTTGAGCAAGCCCATCATGGTATGCCTATGATGTCACGCTCGAAAGTCGACAGAAGCGCCAGACTGACAATGCTGCAGGGAGAAATCGAAAAAGACTTGCAGACAGACCCTCCGTGCCATCCTCGAGCATGTGCGATTCAGAGTAGGTCATGTGTCGGATGCTGTCGTCGTCGTAGGCTAATTGGCAGATTGCATCCAGAGGAACAACTACAATGAAGACAAGTGCAGAAAAGAGGTGCGTTCTCTCCCAACCAACGACGGCAGGACGAGAGCTGACTAGTCCCAGGTGGACGCGCTGTACGAGTGCTGCAACGCCTTTTACGAACGGCAGGGCAAGGAGGCAAGCACCGTGAGCTGTCCCAAGTACTCGCTCTTGAAGTATGCAAAGTCGGCCGACACGTTGCGCTGGAGCTAACCAGAGGCAGGCTCAAGATGCAGCAGCGCGCCAAAGGCGTCTCGTAGACAACATGTGTAGCCAGCACCGTGTAATTCTAAAGGGATGTAACAATTCCTCTCTCTTGTCCGCACCATCAAACTCCCGAGGGAGTCCAGGCGGTTTTACCAGGAAATGTGTTTCTCTAACATGGCATGAGCGCGTCGTAGAACACTGACAAATTTCCGACGAGACTCTATAGTAGCACATGTATACATTGTTAGAGAAAAGAAAAGCAGCGCACCGCATTCCCAGCGAGGTTTTTGTACTTTTGCATTAGCGCGCGCGCCGGCCTTGGCAACGCGCTAACCCGCCAGGCACGTCCGGGCGCGACGTCTGTTTTGTGACGGCCTTGGGGCGCTCAACCACGGCCATCGCACGCCCTCACACGCCCATTGACGTGTGTTCGACTCGCTCGTCTCGCCGTCGCCCCATCTCCTGCTTCTCCAGCATCCGCCGACCTTCTCCCCACCATCATGGCCTTGCGACCCTTCTCGCGCCAGTCGCAGCAGTCGGCAGCACAGGTAAGTCGTCAAAGAGCTCCAACGCCAACCCACACAACTATCTTCCCACACCGGCTTACACCTCGCTCAGTCTCCCCATAGCAATACACTCTTTTCTAGCGCTTCACGTCCCACAAATGCCACCGCCTCCAACGACCCGCTCCAACCCTTGCGCGCAATGGCCGACCGGGTGGGAAAAGAGGTTGAGAAGTTCGCAGAGCGAGTCGACCACTGGCACACGCACGGAAACGATTCCAAAAAGGCAAAGTACCACACAACAGTCAAGTTGGTTGGCAAATTCCAGGACGTCGCAGAATCACACGTCAAGGAGCTGAAGCGGGCCACCGAAGCAGAGAACAAGGGCAATCTGAGCAGGACCGTCCGCCGCCAGATACAGAACTTGGCAGATGCACCCGAGAATGCGACACAAAGTCTGTTTAACCAGTCTACTCAATCCTTCGTTTCGTCCATCGAGAACAACACCGCCCCGGTTTCCGCAAACGTCCAAGAGCTTAGAGAATGGCAGGCGGAGCTTGCAACCTGGAAGCTGCTCAAGCTCGTCATCGAACATTACCACCCTGATCCCGACACTGATCTGGCTGCCGAGAAGAAGGCGCATTTGGAAACGGTTGGGGGCACTGCACGGTATTGCAAGAACAGTGAGATTTGGGACCGGTTCATACTAGAGGACGATCAGGCGAAAGAGAAGGCCCTGGTTCTTCGCTGGCTGGAACAGACCGCACGGGATGGTGAGAGCGATATCAAGGCTATCACTGCAGCGCTGGAGGAGCACTCGGGCAAGGGTGCGCACACATGGACAAGTGGCTGGCTCGACACCAAGGCGAAAATCAAGCAGGCGAAACGGATGGAGGGTGCTGAGCAGCCTTTGAAGCCAACAACCACTAACATCCAAACCTCGGACAAAACCGCAAACCTCGTCACCCAGCTCGACCCAGACGCTCCCTCCAGGCAAAAGCGTGCGCTCGAGAAGAACGACGAGTACTATGAGCGCTCCCTGTGGATGGTTGCATACGAGATGATGCGCCGCGGACTACCATGGACAACCATTGTCGAGTGGTGCTACGAACGAAACGAATCCTGGAGGGGTGTCAGCATGGGAGGTGCGTATGAGAGTCACTCGGAAGGTAGTCCTAATGTTGCCGGTCCAACGGTTGGTTATCTATTCCGCCGCATGTGCTTCTACGCCGCACGAGGAGCACGGATACCTTATGAAGGCGCCGTCTATGGTCTGTTGAGTGGAGACCTGAAGCAAGTACAAGCAGTCTGCCGATCCTGGGACGACCACCTTTATGCGCACTACAATGCCCTCCTTCTTTCACGGTTCGACTCATACCTTCAAAAGAACTACCCTTCCAAAGTATCAGAGAGCTTGACCCAGAAGTTTCTTTTCCAGGATGCAGTAGCCAACATCGGAGACTGGGAAGCATCTCCCGAAAAAGTCATTGGCTTACTAAAGCAACAGAAGGGCACCGCCAGTCAAGCTGTCTCACCCATCAAGCTCATTCAAGGTGCACTTATTGCCAGAGATGCCGATGACCTGATGCTGAAGGTTGGTGTGGCCCTGGCGGACATGTTTGCCCACGACAAGCGGCCTCACAGCCTCATCATACACCCAGATTCCCCAGAAGAAGACCGATCGCCTGTGCCCGCAGGCGAACACCGAACTTTTGAAGCGGAGCGGTACTATCAAAACCTCGTAAAAGATCCACATGCTTTCCGCATCTTGGTGCATATCTTCATTGTCTTGCGCAATGGGCTTCACACGCTCTTCGAGGACACGCAACAAGACAAACGGTTCTTGACCATGGACAACGTCATCGCTGCTTATATTGAGTTCTTGCGTCTCACCCAGCGTTTCGATGCCATTCCGCTCTATGCGGCGCAATTGATCGAAGAGCGAGCGGCCTATACTCTTGCACGTGTTCTTCCTGACATCAAGAACAGCATGGAGCAACGGCACTGCGTCGCACTGATGGAGGCGTATCGAATTGATGTTATCCAGGTCGTGGCGCAGAGCTTTACGTTTGCTGCGCGCGATAGTGGCTTCACTCACTTTAATAGCGAGGGTGTCACCGTCATCACAAACCCCATCAAGCGTTTCAAGATTCTGGAGAATGTCAGTGGACCTCAGGAGCAGGTACTGTGGCCGGGTGTGCGCATAAAGCGTTCGTTCGATGGTGAACAGATCAGCCAGCAAGACGAGATCATTGTCGATGCTTTGCAATGGTACAACTACATTGGCAAGGATTACGAACACACGTTTGAGCACTTGAACAACGCGCTGACCATCTTCCTCCGTAAGTATCGTCTATATTCTGCAAACAATTTCGTAGCTAACATATCTCTTAGTCAACGGTCGACTGGCTGCTGCCGAGAAGGTTGTCAACGATCTCAGTGTCGAATCTCTGTCTTTGTCGCGAACAGAGGCTCTTATGGGCTATCCCTTCGACTTGATGACCCCTGGTGCAGAAGACCAAGATGAGCGCCAACTCCACGAACATAGGGACAACCTCCCCACTGCTCTACGCACTGCTGCGATCCCAATATCCCAATTGCCCAACGCCGATCAGCACAGGGATCTGGTTATGCACCTCCGCCAAGCTAGCCTGCCATACTACAACCTCCAACTCATTGTTCGACTGCTCACCCTCTTCCGCGAATGGCGTGAGGAGGAGCAGGCACTCATCCAGTCAGTCATCCCTTTTCTCAAGTTTCTGGTTTCATGTCAGCTAACAGTCTATACAGGATCCGTGCAGACCGACAGAAAGAGAGCGGTGGCGCAAAGGTTAAACCAGATACGCAAAACACAAAAGCCCTTTTGGACTCCATCTCCACCGTCTTTGACACCCTCCTCCCATCTATTTCGACTTCTTCCGCCGTCGATCCCGACTACCTGACAGAGCAAACCTGGGACCTACTCAAAGCCTACATCCCTGACATGATTCTCGCCTATCTCTCCGTCCTACAGTCAGCCTCGTGGTTCCTGAACAAGGACCCCGCCATCAAGGCCATGGAGGTCGCCGTCGTTATAGCCGACAAGAGTAACGAGTGGGTCCAGCGCTGTCTGTTGGAAACTGGCAGGATGAGCGAGGTGCTCGAGTGCTTGGCCGGCGTGTCCAAGTGCATGCTGAAGCTTACCGAGGGCGGCAAGGAAAAAGGTAATAAGAAGCGAGGCGGAAAAGGCGAGACGCTCAGGATTTGGGATTCGGGAGCTAGATAAGCATAAAGAGGAAACGTCTAACTACTGCATGTGTAATATATATATGTATTTTCTGTTTTCACCTGGGTTGTGGGTTTGCACGGGAAATATATTGAGATAGGAAGAGCTTATTGATAGAAGAAGCAAATGATCTCGTAAGAGGCTAATTTGTATTCGAATGCTATGCACATGATCGAGTAGGCTGGACTCTTCCCGATCATCTTGTTGATCTGTATGCGAGTATAGGCAAGAGAACTCAGGTTCAAACTGATTTAATTATTCTGGTTATTATAAACGTAGAAAAAAAACCACTGCCAGATCCAGATCCCTCTCGAGACATAATCTGCAGCTCGCCATCTCCCTAACTAGTCACTTCAGTACTTAGTGAAACGCCCTAAGCGTCTGCTCAACCGCAATGCCTAATCCACCGAATCCCAGCACAGTCCAGAGCCACTTGTTCTTCAGCTCATCGGTACCAGGCCAGAAGGCATTCTTATCCTGACGGAACTTTTCCAATTCACGGAGTTTCTCGGGAGACGAAGCTGAGTACCTGCGTTCCTGGTGCTTCTCCTTTTCGGCGTCGCCACCGAAGAAGCGGAGGAAGGCGTAGTTTGCAGCGGGGCCCAGGAGTTCAATGGGAGCGAGCATGTCGGAGCCGTAGAGCATGACGATGAAGGAGAGGTGGACGAGGGCGTCGCCAAGGTAGCTGGGAACGTTTGTTAGACAGGACGGTTCAAGGTGAGATGGAGTGAGAAGGGAAGCTTACTTAGGGTTTCGAACGATGCTCCAGACGCCTTCGCGCAAGATTCCCTTGTTGCCCTCGGCCTTGTATTGGTCGAGCTGGTAGTCTGCAAGCGTCTCGAGGGCCAGACCAGACGAAAACAAGCCGACGGCGAGCATCTGGATAAAAGGGTGGTATCCGGTCATGACAGCGCCCTCGTGGCGGAAAGGAGCCGTAAACGGAAGACTGATGAGCATCTGGAAGAACGCCTCTGGGATAAAGATTTTGAAGAGCGCACTGTTCCAGAAACCCTCCTCTTCCTTGACCTCTACGTAGCGGGGATCATCGTCGCCTCGCTGGATCGAACGACGGGCAATGCGGTAAAAAAGACGTCCACCCCAGAGCGAAACGCCCGTGAGCATAACGCGTTCGTGCCATGACAGACGGCTGAAGGCTTGCGAGACAGTGTATCCAGCGGCAACACGGCGTCCAACAGCAGACCACCAGGCGTTGGCGACCTGACCACTGGGCCATAGCCAGTCCTTTGCCTCAACACGGTTCGTGTACCGTGCTGCTCCATAGGCCAGGACCGCCATACCAGCATGGAGAGAAAACGAGGGAACAAGCGTGTCTTTCAGGATACCAACATCGAAGAGCGAGGCATTATGAACATGCGTCTTGGAGTGGGTTCGGTCAACCAGTCTCGGAAGCTCTGAAGTATTGATCGCAGGGCTCTGGCCAGAGCTGGGCTGAAGGTAAAAGTCGTGTGGTCTCTGTTCCGCGACTTGGATGCGCACATCTGGAGCGCGACTCGGCTCGTCTGACGAGCTGAACCAGCCAGACGCCATGATGCTGAAAAAAGAGCAACTGTAAATCAGAATGTCATGGAGGATGTCGCGCGACCACGTTCGAAACCAAGCTACTTTATCCTGTCTCAATGGAGCTTTCCCCGCATTCAGACGGAGACAGGCGCGTCCGATATTGGGCGCTCATTCGCCCGGCTGCCCATGGAAGGGCCCGTCGTTTCCGTCTCTGCGTCTCCACTATGATCCAATCATGTTGTAAATTTATATGCAGCCAATTTCCCACTGTTGGGCGCGCCCGTGGTACTGTGCGTGTTGAGGAAACATGGCGTGAAAGCTGTCAGTGATGTCACAGTTGGCCCAAGTGGAAAGTGGGGCGGTACCCCGTGCATGATGACAGGCACAGTGTAATCCAACGCGCCCCTCTTGCCAAGACATGTAATAGCTGTGATTTACTATAAGACTTGCGACCATCTTGATACAATGTATCCATTAAAGCGATTGTCGAGTTGTACACTGGACGGAGAGTGTTGAGTGTTTTTGTCATGGCGTCCAACAAGCCCCAGGTGTCCAACCCACCTTCTGTGCCCGAACCACCGCCAACCTATTCCCAGGTTTGCGTTACCCCTATTGTATCTTCATCTAAATTGGTTACGCTGGCTGGCCAGGCGGGCTTTCAAGAAGACGGAACCGTTGCTTCTGAAACCAAAGCACAAGCAAAAGCCACATACGAGAATGTCCTCAAGTGTTTGGAAGCTGTTGGCGCAACACCACGAGATATTGTACGCTCTTTTCCTACTTTGATATGACTTGGGATAGAGTGGCAGTACTACGCAAGCTCTTTGTGAGCGTCTTACTGACTGTCTTCCAAATACAGGTTCAAGTTCGGCATTACATTGTCAAAGAGACAGGCGACAATGAGCAGGATGCAAAGGACATTGCAGACCGAGGTTGGGGAGAAGAATGGATAGCATTCATGGACCATAATGCCGCTGGACATCGGCCACCCGACACGGTCGTTGGCGTGGCGTGTCTGGCGAAGAAGGAGTTCTTGTATGAGTGTGAAGTCACGGCGCTGGTTAGCTAAAGGGTGTGTCTGTGGAGATGAGTGACATATGAATTGAGGCTGCAGCCATTGCTTCTGTCTGCTATCAGCTCTACGAATGAATCACACCTCTCTCCACCCCATTATCTCACAGGCAACTGATTCTGCCACTCCGGATCCACTTTACTCTGCTTGAAAAAGCTCTTGCCCCTCAACCATTGCCGATATGCCTTATACCGCTTCTTGCTCGTATCCTCGTCCTCAACATCGAGTGGGTTCTCTTTAACTCTCAAAAACTCTTCAAACTCCTCGATATCCTCTTCTGGTGTCTGGAACTTTGTACCGGACGCCTGGGGATAGTGGTGGGGCTGATGGTGGTTGTGATGCTGTGACTGTGGTGGTACGTCGTTGTATACGTGTGGATGATGACTGTATGTTTGGGGGTACGAGTACGAAGGCGCGTGGGAGAAGGGCGTACTGACAGATTGTGAAGTCATGGGTCGAGCGTGGTGGGAGGCAAAAGAGCGGATGGACGCGGCGTCTGTGTCGAATCGAGGATGGTCAGACAGCGTGATTTGGATGCCGTCTTCGTCAAAATCCTTGGGCGCTGGGACGCTGCCTTCGGTTACGGAAAGGTAGTCGTAGTATTCCATGGCAATGGGATCGTCGGCGCTGGGCATTTCGCTGCTGACGACCAGGGGGAGGTTTAGTGGGTGTTCGACGTAGCGTGAGTATTCGTCTTCTTCGCTGGGTGCAACTGAAGGGTTCATGCTGTTTTCGTAGAATTGCCGCAAGGTCCACTGATGGACGAGCGCTTTATCGGCTGGCTTGAAGCCTGGTTTAAGTGTTGACGATAGGCCGGTGGATGTCGACGACGAATTGTTCATTGACTGGTAGGCTGATGTTGCGGAACCTGACATGTGGGTCTCGAAGTGAGTGTCTCGCAGAATAGACTGTCTGACTGGCTGATCTCCATTGGGTACATTGGGATGCAAGTTTCTCCCGCGAGGGGCTGGGACGCGGTTGGGCCTTGATTCAGTCTCACTCGATGGGTCAATGATAGTGACCCCTTTCCTTAGTCCCTTCTTTTCGTCTCGTCCTTGCGCATCGAGCTCCTGCTGCTTCTTGCGAGGCACAAATGGAGACATGTTTTCCTTCCTCGATGGATACGTTCCATCCCGTCCAGGTCTTGGCTTTGCCAATCGAAAGGCAAAGATCTTGAGGTAAGAAGAGATAGCTAGAGGTCGATAATACTCGAGCCAGTAGTCGTCGCGGAAGCTGACAAAGTCAAAAGCAGTTTCTTGCGTCGGCCGTGCTGGCATGATTACAGGTGGCAGCGAACGTTGCTGAAGATGTGCAAGAGTGTACCAGTGGATATAGTCTCTCCTGTTTCGCTCGAGGACGGTTTGCGGACTCTGGTGGTGAAGATAGTAATCAGTCGACAGGTCCCACAACATTGGCTGGCCATGCGAATAGGTGTAGTATCCTAGGAACAGGTTGTAGGCTTCTTGGCGCTGTGAGTCGAGAAAGGAGTTATGGTAGTATCGCTTGAAGCTTTCCACCATGTCGCGCGAGCTGCTTTGCCACTGATTGATCTTCCGGTACGTGGCCATGGTATTGACAAGATGTGATCCACCATACTGGATTGCAATGGTGTCACCATGGCCGTGAAACATCTGCGTGAAAAGTTCCACACAATCGGAATCGTATTCCACAGTGTTTCCAGAAATGACACCCAACGCCTGAAGCTGGCGGCCGAGAGCACGTTTTCCGATAACGAACTGCGCTGCGTTGGTTCGATCGAGACAGTCAATGCAGTTTGTCCTAGCAACACCGTTCTGCACTTGCGGCGCATCGAACTCGCCATCGCCATTCCGGAAGAAACCTGTTTTACGCATAACTTTCTCAGCAAGGTTTTCCAGAGTGCCTATGACATCCTGTCCTCTCGTCTTGGCTGCTCTGGACATGTCGAATGCCTCATACAAGATCTTCTTATCTTTAGGCAGGGATTGGTTGAGATAGTCAACAGCGTGTTTGTATTCGTGCAGCAGCTTAGACTCTCTCGGCGTTCGCTCTCGAGCCTTGATCAAATTAAGAACATAGACAGGAGCTCCATATCGTTCGAACAAATTGTCAAAATGCAACGCTGCTGCACTGTAGAAGGGGTCAACAAGGTTGAGATCAATGTCAGGCTTTGGGGTTACACCGGTGTTGTCTTGCGTCCAATATAGTGGTATGCTGCCTCGATGTTGAACATAAGATGTGTAGCTGGGATTTGCATATAGTTTTGGCCCAGGTGCATGGAAGGATGTCGTGGTTTGTTCGGATACAATCTGCTCAGTTTCAACATCGTTTGCGACATAGCCAAGATCATTTGTTCCTCGCTTCAGGAATCGGGCTCCAGCAAAGAATCTGGATCTTCGGGCGATAATGGTAAGATATACCCGACGACCGAACACGTCGAGCGAGGCTTGATCAACATAGCCATGAATGATTGGATGACACCAGTCGTACATGTTCTTCAGGGCTTCGCGTGCTGGGTCGAGAAGATGATGGTTCCAGACAAACATGTCCTGATAGTCGCGACCCGGATTTGGAATGCCTTCGCTTAGCGCATTCCGTTGCTGGATGATGTTCTGCTGCAAACTCCTCGTTACGTTGTAGGAATACGAAAAATAGAACGACCGCGTAAGGTCCATGTTGTTGAGAATTGATAGAAACCTTGCCTCTTCGGGATTCCTGTCTTTCTGGTATTTGGATGTGGATCCCGTTGTCAAAGGAATCATCTCTGTGCCGTCAATCTGGTAGATGTAGTGACCACCTAGCATGGCTACTTGAGACCTCTTAGATATCAAGAGCATGTAGTAGGCCTCGGTGAAGCGAATGAAGCCCAACAACCCCCACGTGCTGCATTTTAACCTCATGCCTCCTGTGGCTTTGTTGCCGTCAGCTATTGTGTCCAGGAGCTGGTGCATTTCTCGTCGGCTGTAAACTATATCATCCTCGAAGATATTCAGGTGCCCCGGCGCAGCTGTTCTATCGATCTTCAACACACGAAACTTCTTATCTGTGATGTCGGCACCGATGAGGTAGAAGCGGGTACTGGTTTCGTATAGGGAAAACTTGTGCATCCTCTTGATACCGCCGTCGCCCACATTTTGATACGTCGCGCCCTTGATCTTATGTACTGTCGAGGGTGTCGATGGTCCATGGAATGCTACATTCACGTTCGGGTTCTCTTCTTCACCGCCAAACTTTGTAGATGCAGATTCTCTCCGGGGTTTTCCGTGACCGGGTAGTTTTTCCAAGTCAGCTTCAGGCTTGAAGTTGTGATCATGTTCAAGTGGCAAGACCTGCGGGCTTCCAACGGCAGTTGGAGCTTTCTCGATATCATCTAGCTTGTCTGGGCTGATGCTTTCATGCGATGTGGTTGCTCTCGATGCTACTGAACTGGCCCGTTCCGGGGAGTCTAGCCTTGACTTGGATCTCTCCATGATTAGCGATTAGTTGGCGGATGATTTTGGAGCGGTTCAACGAAAGAGATGGCTGTCATGTGGTCACGTCGTGTTTGCCGGAAACCCAAAGCGGTCATGTGTGCGCATAATGCATCGTAATCACAACTCAGACACAAAGATCGCTTTCACAGACCGATCGCTGCGAGAAGGAAGCTAGAGGAATGGTTATCCAGGTGCAGTGCATCGCCGACTGAAAGGGTCCCGAATGTGTTGTTTTTCCCCACTAGGTCCCAGCTCATGGAAGCTTGGCGCACGTCAATGCGCCTAGTATGGGCACCTGAGGTAGACCTTGACTGGGCTCTCACGCATCTAGTAACCTAGAAAACCAACATCGGCTTACCTACGCGCTGTCAACACAGTAAAACATAACTATGGCAATCATAGCTCATTTCAGAAGTCGGCTACTAAGTACTGAGAATACATTAACATACAAGTAACTATAACAAATATAACTACTTTTGAAAAGATTGGTATTATCATAATGTAGGCAGGTTTGGTAGGCCGCCATTCTCCAGTTTTAACAAACGCGAAAGAGCTGGGCTAGTTCAGTCTTTCTACGTAGATTACACCAAAACGAACATACCTAGAGCATGAAACTGAACCTTTCTCTCTTTGCAACCGTGTTCCCACCCTCATTTAACGGCACACCTGCATATTCTGCGCTGCCACTTTCCTCCAGCTTTTTGTTCTCTTTAATCAGCACCCACCTCAGTACCACAGCCAGAACTCCCACCAGCAACATAAATACAGCGCATATGCTCATACCCTTCGCATAATATGGGCCATCTCGGTCAGGAAAGATGCTCGTACCAACCAGTGGTCCCGTTTGTCCGATGAGATTCAAAATGGCCATCCCAGTACCCTTCTTACTGTCACTTTCCTGGTTGTTGATCGTCCACGTTATAATGCACGTGATGGCACTAAAGAAGCCTGCTGTTGCGGGGAAAAGGGCTACGTAGCGGACCATTGTGTTTTTAGACTCGAGATAGCCAGAAACTGCGATTATACTGTACCCAACCGTGGCGAGTAAGGAGTGAAACATGATAAAAGTTGAGCGTGACTGCAAGCGATCCGAGTAATGTGCAGTTGTGAGCACAGTGACGAAGGCGAACAAATACGGAGGCGCCGTCAAGCCTTGCGCGGTGATCGACTCCCAGCCCATGTTTTTTATGACTGTGGGCAAGAAGACTGGCATCGAACTAAATGCGACGTTGCAAGAGAAGAACATGAGCGCTGTCAGGTAACACTTTGGATCCTTTAGAGTCTGGAGCACCTCGCGGAAATTAACGCCCTCTTTCTTTGGTGGGCCTTGGTACTTTTCGTTTTCCCTATCTTGATCCTCTCTCTCCCTTTCAGATCGCAATCTCAGTACTGCAACCTCTCGATGTCTTGGGCTCAGCCACTTTGCACGGCCTGGACCATCTGGTATGAAGTCCCACGCCCAGACGGCAACCAGAACTGACGGAAACCCTTCTATTAAGAACAGTAGTCTCCATGGACTGAACGGACTATGCTCTCCGAGTTTGGTAATAAGATAGGCTAAGGCTCCAGCGAATGATGCCGAAAGCGGGCTTGCACTAACAATGATGCCGGTGCGGAAGGCGAGTTCATGTCGGCGGTAGAAGAACGAGAGATAGAACGGTATTCCTGGGGCGAACGCAGCTTCACTGACACCTAGTAGAGCTCGCAGGAGAACAAGGAGACCGAAGGAGTTTATCACGGCTTGGAGCGACGCGGCGAGACCCCAAGATGCGGCGCATAAAGCGACGTAGATGTGTGGTGGCACGATGCGATACCTAATCATATTTAGCAACACTCGAGCCCCTGAGAGATGATACGTACATGAGTGTCATCCATTCAAAAGCAACGTAGGGCAGATAGAATGCCCACAAGAGCCATTCGTACTGATTGGAGCTGAGGTTCAGGTCGTCGGTCAGACCAGCTATGCGCGCATTACCAATGTCTATCATTCTCGATCAGTACCATGGCATTGCCTCGTACGCCTCCAATGACACGCACACATCAGGTCGCAACAGTGGCTGAGGCTATCTGGGTATAGGATCTACTCACTCGACCGATCCAGGAAGCTCAGCATGTACAGGAAGGCCATGAACACCACTAGCCTTCGATCCAGCTTCCTGACGACTGCCCGGTCCTCATCTGGGGTATACAACTCGTAGCTTTCGACAGAATCAAGCGACGGTCGGCGCATACTTGGTAGCAAGCCCTCTTCTTCATCATCTTTCAGTTCTTCTTTCGAAACGGGTTCTTGGCGTGGAGAGACTGTTTGTAACTCAAAAGCGTTCGGTTCGTGGATCATAGATGAGTCATTTTCATAGTAATCCGAGGGTTGATGCGAGGATGTAGCCTGTTGTGAAATCTCGCTGGTCCTACGAGATGTTGATCTCTGTGAAGGACGGGACGAAGAGGACATGCTTGGCTTTGTCCGTGGAAAGAGGAGTGCATTGGCGAGAAAAAGGGTCACATCGAGTAGAGCGTAAGGGTCAGCACCAGCCGGAACTTCCGAAATCTAACTGTCGCCTTGAAAAGGACACCAAAAGTGTATTGAGATGACCATAATCCCGGTCCAACTATGTAAGATTGTAGTGATGACGCTTTGAGGCCCGTGCAGCATGCGTACCCCACTGTTCCAGGGTCTCTTTCCCTGATCGACATACACATCGCGCATCGCCGCTTCACATGTAAGAGCTATGGGGAGCCGCCAGCAGCACCCTTTGACGACCTTCAACTAGATCTGTCACCGGGGTCTCCGTCAACAATACTAGAACAAACTCCGGAATAGTCTATGTGATTCTCCTCGACTTGCTGTTGACTGAGGGAGTCCTGCCAATTCTTGCACATGTATCAGTGGTGCATCGCAGTCAATCCCTCTAGAATCGGAAGACAATACTGGTAGACACGTGCGATTCTACCAGCTCTCCATTTCTGCTTGGAGAGCGGGAGGATTTGCCAATCCTGTTAGTATGTTTCGGCCTACTGTTATGTGTATGAGTAAAACGGAGAAGTAAACACCACGCAGCATGGTTCAGGTCAGATGAAAGAGACGGCCGCGACAAAACAATGATCATATTCGGTGATCTGGAAGAACGCCACCCGCTTTTGGCCCAACAGATTTCGTCTATTTTGGCAGTTGCCAGTCCTTGTAACTCCACTTTTCGGATACTGTGTACTTCTTTTGCTTCGCGTACGGAATCTGTCTCCTTGCTTCGACCTTGCCTTGAAGCATCATGGTCCGGAAACGATCCTTGAGCAAGTTTCCTTCGGGTTTGAGAAGACGAAGTGAGTCTCTCAGCTCGTCTGGAAGCACAACTTCGAGTGGGGCTTCGGGTATTCTGGGGTAGGTTAGCAAGCAACGCAGCTTCGGTGCAGAGAGGGGATCTTACGGGGCCTTGCCAAACTGCCTCTTCCTAAGCTCGATCTCTTCACCGTCGTCTTCGGCTGCATCAGCATTCTGCTTCTCCAGAGCCTGTTGTACAGCAGTTCTGGCTTTCTCCTTCTCCTCGACACTCTTTGCTAGCCTCTTGATCTCTTGAAGTTGCTGCTCTTTTGCCTTCATCTTCGCTTCGTGCTTGGCCTTCCTCTCCGCCTCTTTTCTCTTCTTGATCTTGTTCCTCTGTGATATGGTTTTCCTCTCTGGCCTCTTCTTCTTTGCCTCTTTGTTCTCGTTATCGCTGAAGCCCTCCCACTCGCTTTCCCAAACACTCTCTTCTCCAGAGTCTGATTCCGTCTCAGCGGCCGCGCGTTCCATGCGCTCAGCCTCTTCACGGGCCTCCTGTAGACGCTTCTTCTCCTCCTCGACGATTTTGTCGGATTCGCGCATAAGTTCGTTTTGCCAGTCTTCAAGCAGGGGATTGTACGACTTTCCGCCGGCAGGTTTGCGGACTGATGGAATGGCTTTCCCGGTCTTTGCTTGGGAGACAGGTGCGTGCTTCAGAGTCTTTGGCTCGACCTTTGGTTTCTTTTCCTCCAAGTATTCAAACTTGGGTTCCTTTTTGACCTCTTGTACTGCCCATGGGTCATACATAGCATCACCAGTCTGTACGACATCCTTCTTGACCTGCTCACCGCCGTAGGCAATGGCTCTTAACCTGTCGTATTCCTTGCCAGAGACCTTGGTCTTCTTTCTCTTGCCATCGTCTGCAACATCTGAAAGACGCTTTCTGGTGGAGACGGCAGGAACGGCAGAACGTTGGGCTAGGATTTCGTCGACCTTGAGGGGCTTGTGGCGCTTCGCAACGGATTTCTTGATCTCGGCAGATCCGAGGGTATCAACGGCGAAGAGTTCGTCGGCAGTCTTTTCTGCAATTACACCGCTACAAAATCGTCAGCACAAGCTAGCAGTCGTGGCTAGCACGAGACTTACCCTTGGATTATCTGGTCGCGCACGTCTTCGAGGCCAGATTGGATTTCTGTGACATCGACATTTTTGCGCCAAGCCTTCTTGCCTTTGCGACTGGCTTGCTTGTACTGCGCGGGCGCTGCCCCTGTGTCTGCCATTGTATCTTTCACGTTGTTATGCTGTGGGGTTGGTAGTCGCAAAAAGTTCAATCCAAAATTCCGACCAACGCGCGCACAGACGATCTGGGCAGGCCCACCCAGGACCCCTGCGCTTCTCGGTAGTCGGTGTTGGCCGCCCAGGGTGCGAGGCCTCCAGTTCGACCAGCACTCCTATTCAGACACCGCACCCCGCCAAGATACAGAAGCCCCAGGCTTGACTACTGTCTATATACTTCGTCTTTTGCTTTTTCTTCATACTCTGTGGCTGCTCCTCCTACCCATCTCTCAACATGGCGCAAGCGGGGTATTCGAATCCGCTCAAGAAGTTCAAGTGAGGTGTCCTCCGCAGCCACCTTGTACCTGACATACTAATTTGCTACAGGCTCGTATTCTTGGGTGAACAGAGTGGTATGCAAGCGTCATTCTAACACAACAGCGCGAGCTTGTATGTTGACCAAATGTCTAGTCGGCAAGACATCTCTGATCACCCGGTTCATGTACGACTCGTTCGACAACACCTACCAAGCCACCATTGGTATCGACTTCCTGAGCAAGGTGCGCGCTTCCCACGACCCAAAGTTTAGGACATCGTCTGCAGAATATATCTGACATGATCCTCTCAGACCATGTACCTTGAAGATCGAACGGTTCGCCTACAGCTGTGGGACACTGCCGGCCAAGAACGATTCCGGTCTCTGATTCCCTCGTACATCCGTGACTCCAGCGTAGCCGTAGTCGTGTACGACATCACCAACATCAAGACGTTTGAAAACACAAGAAAGTGGGTGGACGATGTGAGAGGTGAGCGAGGCAACGATGTGATCATTGTGTTGGTAGGGAACAAGACCGACTTGAACGACAAGCGCGAGGTCACAACAGCCCAGGGCGAAGAAGAGGCTAAGAAGAACAACCTCATGTTCATCGAAACCAGTGCAAAGGTTGGGCACAACGTAAAGGCGTTATTCAAGAGAATTGCACAGGCGTTACCGGGCATGGAAGGCGAGGGTCAGCAAGGGCAGAGTCAAAGTAGGTTGCAATGCGCCAGCGTCTGGGCGAACATCATACTAATCAGGTGCGCAGTGATCGATGTGAACATCAACCCAAGCCAGCCCGCGGCAGAAAACTCATGCTCATGTTAGAAATGTCACGACTATTCCACAAACGACTTTTTGTTCAATCGCTCACCGCGGTTTGTAATTATTTGGGGCCTCTTGCGATTCTGCGCAAGTCATTATCAGCAAGGCGTTTGGACATGGATAACATGCATCTTTGACGTCGGAAACGTGTATTCTGTAGTATACCAGGGCATATACGTGCGTGCTATGGCATGACGTCAATGGAGCAACGCCCGGCGCTGTGGGATTACATGCATTTTCGAAGCCCGCCTATGCCACCCAATTGTGCTATCCAGCTGCATCATGCTGAACCGGAACGCCAACCGTGAGATGACCACAGGGCGCCAAAACATGTACCAGAAAATTACATGAAAATCGTGATCAGATGGAGGGGGGTTCCGTGAAAGCTTGCTGAATTTGATCAAAGTACTATTGTCGAAACGACTTTACTCGAGATCGCCTGCTGAGCCAGCCTCAGACGGTGTCTTGCTGCCGCCGACCGGGATTGAAGTGTCTACGGCGATCATCTCGGCTAGGATGTCTAGAACGGGCTGTGTGTCAAGTTAGCAAAATCTGAACGGTGGGCATGTGGCGAAGGGCTCTTACCTTGGGAACAGTCTTGTCGTAGATGTTAATAAGTTCCCTAGGGTTGGGGTAGACTTTCAATGCGCGGTAGAAGCACAGCGCTGCCTCCACGTTATCCGCACCTGTGGCAGACAATTAGCACCACATTCTGCCAAGCCAGCCAGCCAGTATGACAACAACGTACCCTTCTGTACCATTCCCTCGCCCTGGGCGACCTCCTGCATAAAGTATGCCTCGACCTCTTCAGGGTCCTTGGGGAAGCCCTCGTCGTTTGCGCGCTCAACCGCCTCCCGGATGGCCTTCTTTTGCTCGGCGCCTTGTGCCTCGGCCTCCTCCTTAGCCTGACGCTCTGTCCGCTTCGACTCCTTCTTGAGCTGCTTGCGGAAGTTGGGGTCGTTTCGTCGCTTGTAGTCGAAGTAGGCGGCATATGCGAGAAGACCTGTGACAATGGTGCCGGCACTGATGGCCACAATGGTGGACGTTTTTATCGACGAGTTGGACATGGTGGCGGCCGAATGCGTGGAATTGAGTAGCGCTTGGAGGCGGACAAGGCACGGCGGTACAGCCTGGAAATGGAGGTCGGATGGCGGAGGTGCGTGTGTGTGTGGTGGTCAACTTTTTCTCCAAGTTCAGGGAAGGCACGATTCGACATGGTGGAGGGTCCGAGCTCAAGCGCTCGACCGCGGCCCCATGCTCTACCGTGCATGAGGCACTCCCGCTTACCTGTCACGACTACTACTACTACTCCTCCCACTAGCACAGCTCTGCTTGCCTCTACACATCCCCAGCGCCGTCATTTCTGCAGGCAGCATGTCGGAAAAGCAAAAGGGTATCTCCCTCCGCAAGAAGCGGGGGGACAAGAGCAAGAAGAACGCGCCGCCGACCATCAGCGCGCCCCGACAGATCAGTGCGCCCATGCCCGTGAGCATGCCTCCGTCCTCGCTGCCAGGCTCCGGACGCCCTTCGAATGAATCCAGCAGATCGAGGACCAGGCCAGATGCTCTCCCAGCGCAGCCAAAGCCACAGCGACCAGATAAGACGGCCGACCTGGTCAAGAGGAGGTACTCCCAGAAGATTACCACGGCGCCGCCCGACTTTCGAAACAGATCGCAAATGCCTGGCATGCCTGAGATGCCCGCCCAGTACAGGCAAAACAGGGAACGTAGTCGGTCGAGAGAGCCGCCGCAGGACATGTCCAATGCGCCCAACGGGTCCAACGGGCGAGCGTTGCAGGTCGACCCCCGCGCATTGAGAGACCCCAACTTGAAAGTAGAACAATGTGAGGCGCACATATGGAGGTGTATGCTTGTAACTGAGTGCTGATTGACTGCAGATGTGTCCACTATCCTTGCAGACGCCTCTGAAGCCGATATCAACCGCTACCAGGATGAGCTGCGCAAGACCAAGCACCGCACTTCTCTCGACCTCCAGCACAATGTGTACCAGAACCGCACGCAGTTTATCAAGATCAGCAAAGAGGCAGAGAAACTCAAGGGCGAGATGCGAACCCTGCGCCAATTGATGTCCGACCTGACCACGACACTCGAGCAGACAGCGTCAGCCACTGGTGCGAACAATGATGCTGCTAGCTCACGGAGAGCCAATCGGAGCTCAATTGGCGACCTCAACCAGTTACGAGCAGGGCAACTACAGCAGCTATACAGAGATGTCGAGGGCTCGCAAAAGTTCCTGCCTCCTATACCGGGACGATACATCGTCTGGAAGTCGGGAAAGTGGTTTGAGCTGGACTCTGCGACTTTGAAAGCGCGGAGAAGGGTTAGGCTGCTTCTATTGAACGACCACCTTCTGATTGCTACGGAAAAGAAGGCACGCAACGACGTTCCTGGTGGTCAACGTGATGGCGGTCGAGCGAACATGGAATTCACTGCACAGCGATGTTTTCCCCTCCTAGACATGCATGTCACGAGGACACCAGAAGAGCGTATCATTATCCGTGCAGGGGCAGAAACATTCACTTACGACACAAAGAAAGAAGACGGCGGCGACAAATCGGCTTTTGTCGCTACGTTCCGCAAGACCAAGGATGATTTACGCAAGAGTCAAGAAGCTGATGTGCAGGAGAAAGACCGAACTCAGGACTCGTATAACCATCTGCTTTCTCGTGACCCCTCGCTCATGAACAGGACCGAGCTCCTCGATAGCTTATCTGATGGGATCAACAACGAGCAAGCCAATACTTTTATGGACGCTGATGGCCAGACACGCAATGTTCGTTGGGTGGAAAGCCAGCTCGATGATCTGGATATTGAGATTGCGCTTCAACATTTTGAGGAGGCGGTCATGAAGGTTGACCGACTCAAGTCCCTTGCAAAGAACATACGAGGCAATGAGATGGCAAAAGCCATTGTAACGTACAAGGTCAACGAGCGCGCTGCTAAGCTAGCGAATGTGCTAGTCAAACATATGGTCGAGCACAACAATTGGTTTTCCTCTGTCCGGCAACACGTCGGGTGGGTAGTCCAGCTCGGCTTCGAGGACCGAGCGCGAGAAGACTACCTCGAGGCTCGCGGCAACCTCATCAAGACCCGTTCAAGGTTCGTTATTGTCTTATTCTGCTCAAGCTCACATGAATATCCGGCTGACATCTCTCAGGCAATGTGTCTTCGAAGGCAATCTTCCTGACTACATCTTCCAGATCTCGTACATCTACTTTACCATTATTAAGAACACTGTCGACATGTTCCAAAGGTGTTTCCCGCAACAGCTCATGTCCGCTTGTGTTAAGTGGGCAAAGGAGCACATTGATCAGTTTAACGTGTTATTGAAGAGGCAGTTGAGCAGTGTAGAGGAGGGTGGAAACGTTTGGAATGAATGCCTGGGTTTGGCGCACGAGCATGCAGAGATGCTAAGGGATGTTGGGTTGGATTTTACAGAGCTTGTCGGTAGGGGGATTAACGATCCGGATGGCGACGAGCCACAAGCACCTGTGGGGTTGGGAGTATCCTAGGTAGTTGAGGGATCTTGTCAAGGGACACCGTCCGTTGATGCGTACCAGATGCATTGCGTCTTGCTACCATACACAAGTATACTTTGTATACCAATACGGATTATGGAAGTCAGTGGGCGTGTCAGTGAACGTAGTTGGACGCACGCTTGGACGCTAGCTACCCCGAGATATGTCGAACCGCAATTACGACTACATTGATGAACAAAATACAAAACATTCAAATCGTTCTTGAATGTCTGAAGACGATCATGTGAAGAGTGATGCATGCAGCGTTGTGAACGCAAGGCGGGTAGAGATTCTATGGAATATGTTATTGAGACAGGACTGCTAAACTGCTGAAGGACGAGGTTCTCACAGCACTGGATTAAGTCCAAGGGTGCGACTTCAAGAGATACTAGATCATTGTCACAGAAGAACTCTGTATCTGCAAGCAATCTCCCGAGTGGATAACCTTTTGGTCAATACCTAAAAGAATCCGACTTTCATTGACTATTTTTTGATTTCACAAATTCTTTGATCTTATAAATCTACGCATCTACGGTGTCAGAACCAACTTTCCAGTCGTCTTCCTGCTCTCGATGTCTTGCGTTGCCCTCACAATATCTTTCAAGGGATACACATCGTGGATCTGAACTTTCAATCCGTCCTTCTCAATAAACTTCCACAGCTCATTCGACGCAGCGAGGACCTCTTCGCGCGTAGCAAGGTAGTTGAAGAGCGTCGGCCGGACGAGCTTTACGTTCTTCGCTGATAGGCGACTACAAGCAAGTTAGCCGCAATTCTCCAGTAAAAAGAAGGACGTAACAGAGAGAACTTACGCAAGCGCAAACCCTTCAACAGGTCCAGACGCGTTACCAAACGAACACATAGTACCCTTTCTCCTCACGACAGCCAACGAGCTATCAAAGGTAGCCTTGCCGACCGAATCAAAGACAGCATGTACGCCCTCGCCACCTGTGATCTCTAGAACCTTTTTCACAAAAATATCTCGGTCTTCCTCGTGGTATTCCAGCAAGAACTCAGCACCATTTTGCTTCGCCAAATTCCTCTTCTCTTCTGTGCTAGCTGTCGCAATGACTCTCGCGCCAACAGCCTTCAGCAACTGGCACAGCCATAGTCCAACACCACCGGCGGCAGCGGTAACAAGGATCCAGTCGCCCTTCTGCACAGAGTACGCATCACGGATGAGCGTCACAGCAGTCAGGGCCTGGAGAAGCGACGCAGCAGCCGTCTTGGTAGGAATGGAGTCCGGCAGAGGGACAGTGTAGTTGACTGGCGCAGCAACATATTCTGCATACGCAGATTGGCCCATGTAGGCAACTCGAGTACCGGTTTTCAGGTCGGCGGGTGCATTGGGGCCGGTGGCAGCGATGGTTCCAGCGCCTTCGCGGCCCAGAATGTATGGAAACTGTGGGGGCTTGTAGACGCCTGAGCGGAAGTACCTGGAAATGGGGTCTGAGATATTGTTGCTGATAAGTGGGATGTAAGGTTGAACTCACGTGTCGATGTAATTGATACCGATGAACTCGTTCTTGACTAGCACCTCGCCCTCCTTAGGTTCGGGGACTGGTACATCATTATATGTCAAGACTTCGGTTCCACCTGTCTTCTCGATATAGACGGCTTTCATGGTCTTGGGTAGGGAAGACATGGCTCTGGTATTGATTGCTCTAGGGCTCAGGTGTGCGCTGATCGCGGATAGTCGGGCTGATACAGGTGATCTGGAAAGCAACTGAACGGAGCGTATGGCTTGCGGGGCGAAAGTCATATATGCAGATCGCAATTGATCAGCTCGGTACTCTGGCCGAAGCTTGTTTATAACTGTAATGGAGGAATACTCGTGATGATAAATACACAGCGGCATGCCCCGCCCCCCACTCCCCGCTCCCTGCAAGCGTCACGTCATTCATCGATTCCGTGAAGAAAGGGTGTTGTAGCGGCTGAGATACTGGAAAATATTATTACACTATATTGATCATTACCGACTGGTACTGCTAGGGCGCATGTCGTTCGAAGGGCGTGCGAACTTGTCGATTCATGAGTATGTAGGTGGAGCAGACCCACACCGATTTCGCCCGTGGAGTAGAAGTATAGCTGTAGTCGAACAACAACCATGGACTGTCTCCAATACCGACTTGCAGAAATATTCCGCTTACCAAACACAGTATATCATGTGCGCTACAAAATCATCAGTTCAGAGATGATGGGTTTTGTGGTCATTTGCTTATCATCTCGTATCACACCGCGCAATCTCGAGCTACACTCTTCCATACCGGGGTTTACTGTTACGTCTCTTCTTCGTGATTCGGAATCGTGGTCCCATTATAAGGTTGGCATGCTCGATCAAGCTGAAGATTGATTCCTCAGCCAGAGTTGCTGCAGTAACTCGGGGTAAATTCGGAAATCTAAGTTAGAAGATCGGTTCCCAAGGAAGAAGGTTCCTAACCTGGGGTTAAAGGAAGAACAAGCATCGCCTTCGGCTTGTGCATACTAGCCTCGTCGAGTTAATGTCTAGAATTGCGGCCTCTATTGAGCAATACGGTTCCATTGAGAGTTTAGCCGAGGTTTATCGAGTTTACCGATAGAGTACCAGTAAAACAACCCACCGAGCGCCTCATAGTGTGGTTGTCTTTGCTTTTGCATTGACGTCCAAAGATACAAGCTGCGATAAACACGGTATTTGTAGTAGATTTGTCTTCCAAGGCTGTTTCAAATTTATCTACCTGCTGCTTGATTGAAAGCGTCCAAACCCATGGTACCTACTGGGTCATTCTCGCCAGTGACGTGTCGCCACCCGTACAACCATCCGTTTCTAGGTTTCTGGAGTCCACGCAGTAGCTCCACAACTTGCATGGCAAGCTTATAGAGAGACGAGACCATATTGAAATGTTAACGGGTATCAAGGACAAAAGACATGTGTGGTTCGCACTCGCTTGTCTCACCAACCTGTCGCCCGCGGCTAGAACCAAGTTCACTAGCCGCCCTACGTCATTGTTCACACATGCAAATTGCAACACCAACTCCCAATCGCGCAACGATGAGCGTTGCCCGCTTCCCTGATGCGACAACATACATACTTTTCCCTAACAAATTGGCACTCTAGTATCGCATTATTGTGAAAATCTACCATATATCCTTCTCAAGATGGGCGCATTCCTATCCTCCATCCTTGCGCCTATCGCCCTACCATTAGGCTCCTTCCTAGCCATCCCAATGTTCAGCTCCTGGTCCACCAGCCTAAATATCATATTCCTATCGGTCGCATGGACAACAATCGCGGCGTCTTATTCTCCTCTCGAGTTGGAACTAATTGCTCCCCTAGTCCTACGATTATCGCTGTACATCATACCTAGTTTGATTTTCCTTCTCTTCGACATTGGTGTACCTAGTCTCGCAGTCGATTTCAAGAGCCAAGGGAGATTGGGCATCCCGAGTAACCAAAAAGGAGGTGCGAGAGCAGTCAAAAGGGTAGTAGCGTGGAGTTGTGCCAACGTACTGCTTACGGTTGCGCTGCAAGCGGGTATTGAGTTTCTGGTGACGGATGTATTCCAAATGAGAAGTTTGCTCCTTATCAAAGGTAGCAAATGGGGGCTCAATCATTTACCGAACCCGTGGACAATGATCAAGCATGGCGCTATTGGCTTTCTTTCGCGAAACGTAAGTTGGCTGTTTACCATTCCGCGAGCGGCCCATGCTAACATCGAGATCAAGACTCTCCAATACTACATCCACAATCACATTCTACATTCACCTACTGGTGGAGTCTTGTCAGACTTGCACCAAAGCTGGCATCACAATATCCGTGTTCCCTACTCTTTCGTGGCAAACTACGACCATCCTATCTGCCATCTCTTGCACCGTTTTCTTCCTTTATACCTGCCAGCAGTCGCATTACGCATGCATATCCTCACCTATCTAATCATGGTTGGGCTCTTCAGTCTCGAAGAAACGTTTGTGTACTCTGGCTACAATGTCCTGCCATCAACCATCATGTTAAGGGGCATGGCGCGTCGTGCTGATGCGCATATGATGAGTGAAGGAGAGGGGAACTATGGATGCTTGGGTGTGTTAGATTGGTGTCACGGGACCACCTTGGGCAAGGATGTTGTGGAGGATCTGAAAACGGAGATGGAGAAGCACAATGTGGAAGCAAAAGCAGGAAAGGCCATGGACGAGGCAGGCAATGCTGCGAATGGGCTTGCGGGGAGACTGGGAAGATCCAGAAAAGGGAAAGGGAAGAGGTGAACTGCACATCGGCACAAGATGGGACACGGGTTGGGGCAATGGGGTTTGGCGCGGTTGGTCCTCTGGCCCTCTGGTCATGGGTGTAGTTTCGGTCGTCGTCGTTCGCAATACCTTTACGTCATAATTGGATGGAGTTCGTGAAGCAGCCGGCGCAATGATCGGTCGAACAATGTCAATGTGTCTGTAACTCTATTCCATGCATCAGTACTCGATTACCGCCCAGTATGTACCGCGCCAAATGAACGCCCAACTATGACATCACGCAAGCGGAGACCAAATGTTCACTTCTGGACCGTCTCAGATTCGCTTGCTCGTTATAAAGTCTTATGGTAAATGCCTTGGCGGTATCCTCCATGAAAAAAATTGGCTGCCCTGCCGCTGCGGTTCTTGATCCTCGCTAGTACGGCTGCAGTATGCCGAAGTCATCTTTCATCCCATGCACTGAACGCCGAATGCCCGATCGTTATCCGTCGCTTAGAAGACCATCTGGTGAGGCCTGTCTGAGCTGCGGAGGCTGAAGCTGGCACCGAGGTAGTCCACAAGGTGGGCCTCCTTCTTGATGGTGGCCAGAAGGGCCTTGTCGACAGCCTTCTGGTCCTCGACGCGGTCCTTGGAAGTCTCCTTCTTCTGTTGCAATTGTTAGCATCGCCGCACAGGGGCGCTGTAGATGTTGGTTACGCACCTCGGGCTTCTCGCCCTGCTTGAAGAAAGCGTCCTCGCCAGGCTTGTGGGGGGCCTTGTCCTTGGTGAAGTAACCGTCTTGGCTGGCCTTCTCGATAACCTTCTCGTCTACACCCGCAAGGTCGACCTTGGTGGAGGTAGCGATGACATATCGGGCGTTTACTCGGCGGAGGGGAACACCGTTGACTTTGAAGGGACCGGTAACAAGGAGAACACCCTGGGCAAGGTGCTTGAGGACAACGACGCGCTTGCCGCGGAAACGACCAGCAAGGAGGATGACGACGGTACCGGGCTGAAGGGACTGGCGAACCTTCGCAGGGCGGACAGTCTTGCGGGCCTTTGGTCGCAGTTAGCGGAGCTCGAGAAGATGCTCTATTCTCCCCAGTTCCACAATGGCGCACCTGCGGCATGCTGGCACATTGAGTCGTCCCCAGCATCCGTACAATCCTTCTCTTTCTTTTGAAGCTCCCGTCTCTATCGCGAACGTACCTTCTTGGGGACAGCGACGTCCTCAGCTGGGTAGTACTTGCTGGCCTTCTGGCTGTGGTGCGGTATCGACCTCTCCCCCTTGGAGAACTTCTGGGTGGTGGGCTTCGTGTCCTCTTGTGTGGCCGCCATTTCGTTTCGCTGTGGTCGTTAGTGCTGGTCGGTGGTGTTGGCGATGGAGTCGATTTTCGTGAATTCCAGTGTGTGCCAAGCTGTCCAATCGATACGCGTGACCGGGCCGAGCATTGTTCCGGGGCGCTCGGAGTTTCCCGCCGCGTCGCCGCCAGCTCCACCGACGAGGCCTAGGAAGCTCGAACATCATTGTCCCCAACATCACCTAATACACAAACATGTCGATCCAGCCACTGATCACGTTCAAGGCAGGCCAGTGTGAGCTTACGGTAAGTTTGGAGACAATGTGATAGTAGCCTTGCCTTTGCTAATCGCACATGCAGCGCCGGGATGGCAACCAGCAGACGGTCAAGCCAATACCGACACCTGGTTACGTCTACCTGTACCAAGGAGAAGATGGTTTGTTTGCAGCTGCACCGCCGCATGCCTCAACTAACGGGCCTCAGAATTCGTACACTTCTGCTGGCGACCCCGCGACAGGCCTCTTGATCAGTCCGAGCTTGACCTCATCATGATCCCCGGCGATGGCTCCTTCCTCCCATACACAGGCAAAGAGTCCGTCGATGACTCTGAGAACCTCAGATCACCCACCGATGGCCGCATCTACGTCCTCAAGTTCTCTTCCAGTTCACAGCGCTACCTCTTCTGGTTACAATCCAAGTCGGAGCACCCACGTGGCGCAGCCTGGTTCAGCGAGCGCGATCAGAAGATTGGACAAATTGTTGACCTACTGCTGACTGGTGAGGAGCTTGATGTGCAGGCTGAACTTGCAGGTCTCTCTGATTCACACGGCGGCAATGACGAAGATGAGACGATGGAAGATGTAGACCATTCGTCTAGCCGAAACCGCCACGGTAGCACCGGAGGTGCTGGAGCTGATGCTACTGGCGGTGATATCCGAGAAGAAGGCGAAGAGTCACGCGAAGGGGGTGCTGATGGTGGTAGAGCGTAGGTCCCGTCTACTTGTAATCGAATGCGGCGTCGTGGCGTAGTGGACTCTTTGAACACACTGAAACTGCTGTGGAAGACTATACCGGGTTCCATTTAGGAAGAAGAAGAAAAACATCAAAAGATATCCTGTCATGGTACGGCGTTTGGGAAGAAGCATAAGCCCAACCAAGAACATGTATATTGGCACTGGCTGCTCATGTACAACAATAGAAAAATAAGCATCATGCTACGTCTTCCACTGGCGACGCCGCGACGCCCGCACTCTCGTTCTGTTAAGCTTCAGCATCCTGAGCGTAGTGCTAACGTTCCCGACAGAGCCGCATCAGGCGATGTCTCCGCGATTGTCTCCAACTTCATGGACTCGCTCAAAGGCAGCAACATGGGCAGCAGTTCGCAACAACGAGGCTCAGGCGCTCCCTTTACCACGCTCCTCGATCTCCTCTGGCCTTCACATACCGTTCCGGCTGTCCAAAACGCATCCGATGACATCATCGACGCTCTCTGTGCCCAACTCCCTACAACGCCTTTCCTCCTAGAAGCCGAAGTCGAAGACGTAGATCAGATCGACCCGAACTCCGAGACTGCACAGATGGCTATCCAGACGCTGAGCCGAGAGGAGAAGATCGATGTGCTCAGCCGGATCCTGCGGGCGCCGCAGCTGAGGGCTGCCCTAGGCAGTCTGACCGAAGCTCTGAAGACGGGCGCTTTACCGACAGTCAGCCAGGCCCTCAACATCGACGTCGAAAACGGCGGCTACATGAGGGGTGGAGCTATGCCTCTTGGTGGCGGAGACGCCGTCAAGGCTTTCCTAGACGGCGTCAAGAAGACGGTTGAGAAAGAAAAGAAGGGAGGCGATGAGATGGATACCAGCTAAATATCTTGGAAGAGCTGGAAATTACTCAAGGCTAGATAATGACTACCCATGACTTACGGTACATATCCAAACGATCAATGACATAGGCATGGCGGTGCTTGCGATGAATACAAAGTCACAATCTCTCGTTCTTTGCCTCAGTATCTGGTTTAGTGTTCGGTTTCCCGTTGACGTGTCTGAACTGTTACAAGGTCTTGCACGCTGCATCATGTCCTTCTTCAACTCAAGTCTACTCGATCATGGCGAAGCGTAAGACTAAAATGGATTGGTATTACGAACTCATAGATTATAGTACAAGGTGGTCTAGACTATTTTGTGGTGGGTGTAGTGAGTATTCGAAGTCATTTGTGACACAGGATAAATGACTCAGTTAGGTTGGAGTAGAAGGACACTTGTAGGTTCAATACCCGCACGGAAGTGTTGTTGGGATTCAATAACACAGGCAGTTGAGTACAGCATAACTGTAGGATAAATACGAAAACTACGGACAGCACCACAAGATGTTGATAAATACTTGTCAAGTCCCCCTTTAATATAAGGAGAGATTATGCTGATTTCTTCGCTTGCCTAAAGCATCACTACTCGCTTGACTATGCTATGTACCGCTCACTAATTCCTTGCAAAGACACCACAAGTGAGGAGATTGTTGGGCCAAGACATGAATATTTGGATATGTACCAAAGGCCGTATCGAACATTGTAAACTCGAAAATGGCTAGTGCAACCACAACCTCTTCCCCATGACGTGAACACCTTGCCATGAAACTCCATGCGACCAAACACTCAAATAAGACAGGACGCCACAACCCCCGACTAGCAACACTCCACTAGTAGCTTCGGCCGAAGAGGATCCACTGCTTGGCTGGAGTGGTGCAGCTGGGGTTGATGCACTTGGTCTTGCCAGGCTCGATCCCCTCGGGCTGTTCGAAAGGAATGCACAAACTCTTTGCGCCCATAGCAGGGGCTTGCTTGTCCTCAGCGACACCATCGCCCAATGCTGTCCTTGCGCTCTTGGCCTTGACCTCATCCTCACACTTGTCGCCTTCACAGTGGGGAACCAGAACAACGTTCTTGTTGTTGAGAGTAGGAACGAAGTCGTCCCAGTTAGTGAGTTGAACGCGGTGGCTGCGGTAGTTCTTGTCGGCCTTTTCAAACATGTCTTTCTGGATTTGCTCGAGCAGCTTAGGAACTTCTTGTGTGAGATCATCGACGTTGATCGTACCACGTGCGGCATCCTTGTCGTCAATGTCACGACGCGAAGTAGTAACAACACCCTTTTCGGCATCCTTGGGACCGAACTCGATTCGCAGAGGGATACCCTTGAGCTCCCAGTCGTTGAACTTCCAGCCAGGGGAGTATCCTTCGCGGTAGTCGGTCTCAACGCGAACGCCTGCGGCTTTCAAGTCATCGGAGATCTTCTGGACCTTGCCATAAAGGCTTTCCTTGTCCTCAGCAGACATCCTGTTGGGATTAGTGATATGTACGTAGAAATATCAAAGGCAAACATACTTAGCTGTGACACCAACGGGGATGACCACAACTTGAATCTCAGCAACGCGGGGAGGAATGACCAAACCCCGGTTGTCACCGTGAGTCAGAATCATGACACCGATCGAGCGAGTGGTCAAACCCCAAGAGTTCTGCCAGACGTGAACGTGCTCTGCCTTTCCAGCCTCCTTCGCATGAGGGTCCTCGACGGTGATGTTGAACATCTTGGAAAAGTGCTGACCGAGGCAATGAGAGGTTGCGGCTTGGATGCCACGACCCGTTGCAGGAATGAAACCTTCGATAGTTGTGGTGTAGTCGGCTCCAGGGAACTTCTCGTTGACGGTCTTGGTACCCTTGACAACGGGAACAGCGAGCAGGTTTTGGTAGACATCGGAGTACCAATCCAAGATCTGCAGGACTTCGGCGCTGGCCTCCTCCCTTGTAAGATGCGCAGTGTGACCTTCTTGCCAGAGGAACTCGCGCGATCGGATGAAGGGCATAGGGTCTAGAAATATGTTAGATAGAGCATCAAGAGAAATATCATCGGGGCCATACGCTTAAACTCCCATCGAACAACGTTGTTCCATTGGTTAAGCTTCAAAGGCAGGTCGCGGTGAGACTGGATCTTGCGGGCGAAGTAGGGATACATGGCCGTCTCGGAAGTAGGGCGCACAGCAACAGGCTTCTCCAGGTCAGACTTGCCACCCTTGGTAACCCAGGCAACCTCAGCAGCGAAGCCCTCAACATGCTCCTTCTCGCGCTCCAAGTTGTCCGAACTGATGAAGATTGGGAAGTAGGCATTTCTGACTTTGAGTGTCTTGATTTGCGAGTCGAACCAGGTCTTGATGTTTTCCCAGATGGCGTAGGAGGAGGGTTCGAGAATGTAGCATCCGGCAACGTCGTAGTACGAGATCATCTGACCCTTGGTGATGACCTGCTGGTACCATTCTCCCAGGTCGACCTCTTTCGCGACATCGATACCAATCAGCGCGGATCCCTCAATCTGTCGCACAGTCAACACGACAAAATCTCCAAACGCGCCTCCAATCGGTGTAGCTGACCTTCTTCTTTTGCTGCTGAGGCTTCTTAGCGGCCTTCTGGGGGTTCCCGTCCTTCTTGCTTTTCTTGGTCTCTGAAAGGGAAAGATCCTTCATCTGACCGTCGGCTGCTGTAGCTTCGGCCATGCTGCTGTAAACGACCAATGTTAGCACAGTTGCTAATAGAAAGATAGCAACGGCAGGCTCAGCGATATTCTGGGGCTTGATATCAAAACGGGTGAGGTATTCAAACAGCCTATGGTCTATGTGTGACAAGTGAGAGAAGTATAGGGGGTTATTGGCGGGGCAAGCGGGGTATCTTGACGCGACTTTACAATGCTTACATGCAATTGAGAAGCGGGGAGTTGATTTAAGAACTTGTTGTGAGCGTAGGTGAGAATTCGAGTCACAATTACGAGCAAAGGGCTCAAGCTGATACGAAGGGCGGCCTAAGTTGCAGTCTCGTGTGCACACAGCCAAATGTGTGGAGGGGCGAGTCATCGGTGCAAGGGTCCACTCTAGCGCGACTGCCACAGCGGCGGAGCTACAATTCGCCGACGCGGGCGGCGGGCAAGCTGCTTGGAGATTTTCTGGATCGCGTAGAGGCAGCAAACAACACAGCGAAGCAGCTTAGGAGACGACCAAATGGCAGGAATTTTCGAGCAGTCACGCAGCGGAGGGACTCTGTGTAAGCCTGGGGAGCTCTGGTATCGTGAACAGGAACAGCTGGCTAATCGGGATAACAGTCCTTGGAGGCCAGAAAATCAGCGGCCAGGACATTCGCGACCAAAACGTCCTTGCCACGACCGCCATTGCAAATGTCGTCAAGTCGTCCTTTGGGCCCTCGGGTCTGGACAAGATGATGGTCGACGACATTGGTGATGTGACAGTCACCAACGACGGCGCCACTATCCTCAGTCTGCTCGACATCGAGCACCCCGCAGGCAAAATCCTCGTCGACCTCGCACAACAGCAGGACAAGGAAGTTGGAGATGGCACAACGTCGGTAGTCATAATAGCGGCCGAGCTGCTGCGGAGAGCCAACGAACTTATGAAGAACAAGATCCACCCTACTACTATCATTACTGGCTACAGGCTGGCACTGAGAGAGGCGGTCAAGTACATGAACGAGAATATCAGCACAAAGGTCGATGCTCTGGGCCGCGACTCGCTGGTCAACATTGCGAAAACGTCCATGTCCAGCAAGATCATTGGCTCAGACTCGGACTTCTTCGCCAACATGGTTGTAGACGCCATGACCGCTGTCAAGATGACAAACAACAAAAACGAGGTCAAATACCCAGTCAAGGCTGTCAACATTCTTAAGGCACACGGTCAGAGCGCTACTCAGTCAATACTCGTCAAGGGCTATGCCCTCAACTGCACAGTTGCCTCGCAAGCCATGAAGACACGCATCACCGACGCCAAGATTGCGTGCCTGGACATCAACCTGCAGAAGGAGCGGATGAAGCTGGGTGTACACATCACCATTGACGACCCAGAACAGCTAGAGAAGATTCGTGAGCGTGAGGCAGGAATCGTCACGGAGCGTATTGAGATGATCTTGAAGGCTGGAGCCAATGTTGTCCTGACCACAAAGGGCATCGACGACCTTTGCCTGAAGCACTTTGTCGAGAAGGGCGCCATGGCGGTACGGAGATGTAAGAAGGAGGATCTCCGAAGGATAGCAAAGGCGACTGGAGCTACTCTGGTCAGCACATTGTCCGACCTGAACGGTGATGAGAAGTTTGAGGCAGCGAACTTGGGTTACGCAGAAGAGGTGTCACAAGAGCGTATTTCGGACGACGAGTGCATCCTGGTCAAGGGCACCAAGGCCTTCTCTTCTGCATCCATTATCCTGCGAGGAGCAAACGACTATGCTCTCGACGAGATGGAGCGATCAGTGCACGACTCGCTATCTGCTGTCAAGCGCACGCTGGAGAGTGGGCGTATTGTTCCAGGTGGTGGTGCTGTCGAGACTGCGTTGCACATCTACCTGGAAGAGTGGGCAACGTCAGTGGTGAGTTGATTCGGACTCCCCTTTCCACAATGGCATGGCTAATCAGGCACCCAGGGCTCTCGTGAGCAGCTTGCGATAGCTGCCTTTGCACAGTCTCTGCTGGCCATCCCTAAGACGCTTGCAATCAACGCCGCCAAGGATGCTACTGAGCTTGTGGCCAACCTGCGGTCACGACATGCTCTCTCCCAACGCACAGTGAACCCAGCAGACCCCTCGTCGCAAGACGCCAAGCAACTTGCAAAGTCCAAGAACTACAAGAACTACGGCTTGGATCTTACGAACGGCAAGGTACACGACACGCTCAAGGCTGGTGTTCTGGAACCCAGTATGAGCAAGGTCAAGCAGTTGAAGTCGGCAGTGGAGGCGTGTGTTGCCATTATGCGAATCGATACCCTCATCAAGCTGGATCCGGAGGAGCAAGGTGGTGGTGATGATGGACACGGACACTAGCACGGTGTAGAGATGGCACGAGAAAGAGATAGCCGAGAAAAAAAGATAACGACAGTGTAATGAAAGGCCTGAAAGCGCCCACGTGCACGACCGAGATCCACAGTGCCTCTCCCACAACTAGTA